>CAUYUJ010022691.1:12500-48372 GCA_963575745.1 Prorocentrum cordatum
CGTGTCCACCATACACGATCGCAAGGGCGTTCGAATGATTTCGGCATGTGCGCGCGAGGCACGCTTGGTCCAATGTGATGAAACTATTCGGCAATCGATGGTTTTCATGAGGATTCGTCAAATCGCGCGCAAAGACCTTCCGTTCAAAAACTAACGTTGCAAAACCATGTGTTTTGCACTTTTTCGGGCATCGATGTCGAAATCGATGTGACACCGCAGGTTGCTGAAGGATTTCGGGATGCGCGCGACGACGCGTGCGTGCGCACTTCGTCTCATGTGGTGGGTCAGAGGCCTCATGCGTGTTGGTTTGGATCTCGTGGTTGGCCTGTCGGGGACGTCGTGAAGGCAGTTTTGCAGCTTCTCGGTAGCCGTTTTGGGACCGTTGTGGGGCCTCCTCGGGGCTGTTTTGTGGCCTCTTAGGCCTCGTTTGGACCTCGTGGGTGCCTCTTGGGGGCCTCCTGGGGCCTCCTTGGGGCTCCTTGGGGCCTCATGGGGCACTCTTCAAGCGGGAGGGTCGAATTTTGGAGTCGTGGTCCCCCTCTTGGGCGCATCTTGGGGCCGTCTTGGGGTTCTGTTGGGCTTGGGCCGTCTTGGCGCGCTGTTGTGGGCCCATTGAGCCGTCTTGGAACGTCGGACAGCCGAAAAGGCTGGAAGGCCAAAATCGTTCGAAAACCTTAGTAAAATTGACGATTTCGGCCTCTTGAAGCGCTCTGGAGAGGCGTCTTGAAGAGTCGTGGAGTGTTTCGTGGCCCCATAGGGAGCTAAACTGAAGGTCCCATTCGGTGTGCCCGCATGCGTCCCCCACACGCACTTCGGCACACCCCTCTCACACGCTTCGTGGCCCCATAGGGAGCTCCACCGAAGGTCCCAGTGGGTGTGCCCGCATGCGGTCCCCCCAACACATCCATGTCGGCACCCCCTCTCACACGTCCCATGGCCCCACAGGGAGCTCCACCGAAGGCCCCAGTGGCACCGCCCGCATGCGGTTCCCCCACCTAGTACAACGGTTCGTGACCCCATAGGGAGCTACACCGAAGGCCCCAGTGGCACCGCCCGCATGCGTGACGACAACCCATTACGGCATGTCCCTCGCGCATTTTGTGGTCCGCCGAGCCGCACCCGCAACGCCTTAGTCACAACCGCATATGGCTGGGTCTTTCGGCAGGATGCTTAAGAGTCTCCCTGGGGCTTCGGCCCAGCGCGCCAGCCACCCGGAAGGCCGCGCCGCTGAATAGAATGACCTGGTGAAGGACCCAGACAGATGCAGTTGTGAGTATCGCAGTTGTCGGTATCGCCTTCGGTGGAGCTCCCTATGGGCCGCGAAACGCTGTGCTGGGTGGGGGAGACGCATGCGGACACCGCCACTGGGGCCTTAGGTGGAGCTCCCGATGGAGCAGCACGAAGCGCTATGCTGGGTGGGGGAGACGCATGTGGACACCGCCACCGGGGCCTCAGGTGGAGCTCCGTATGGGGCCACGCAACGCTGTGCTGGGTGGGGGAGACGCCACTGGGGCCTTCGGTGGAGCAGCACGAAGCGCTGTGCTGGGTGGGGGAGACGCATGTGGACACCGCCACTGGGGCCTTAGGTGGAGCCCCCTACGCCACGAAACGCTGTGCCGGGTGGGGGAGACGCATGTGGATACCGCCACCGGGGCCTTAGGTGAAGCTCCAGATGGGGCCACGAAACGGTGCGCCGGGTGGGCGAGACGCATGTGGACACCGCCACTGGGGCCTTAGGTGGAGCTCCCTATGGGGCCACGAAACGTTTTGCTGGGTGGGGGAGACGCATGTGGACACTGCCACTGGTGCATTAGGTGGAGCCCCCTGTATGGGGCCACGCAATGCTGTGCTGGGTGGGGGAAACGCATGTGGACACCGCCACTGGGACCTGAGGTGGAGCACCCTATGGGGCCACGAAGCGCTGTGTTGGGTAGAGGGAGACGCATGTGGGCACCGCAACTGGGGCCTTAGGTGGAGCTTCAAATGGGGCCACGAAGCGCTGTGCTGGGTGGGGGAGACGCATGTGGACACCGCCACTGGGGCCTTTAGATGGAGCTCCCTATGGGGCCTTGGCTCAAGCATCTTTGCTCTCACCTTTGCTCTCACCTTTGCTCTCACCCTACACCCTACACCCTGTCAGATTGTATTCGATTTTCTCTCAAGCACTCCATGCCGGTGAACACTCGCCAGCCGGGCACTCCAGTGCGTGGAGTACTTGGCAGCTCATCTTCTGAGGCAGCGCTGGTCGAAGTTGTGCCCCTTGCCACTCCCGCCGACAAGAGGGCCCGCCTGAGGAGCCCCCTGCACGAGATGGACGATGGCTTGCTCTCGGACGACGAGGAGAAGGATAAACAGCTCGGGAACCCCTTTCGGCAGCCGGACTTCTCGAATGCCGACGCCGCTACAGAAGCTGTTCTACCGAGTGGCACGGAGGGGGGTCCGTTGACAGAGCCGGTTACGATGTCGGGCATCGCGGCTCTCTTGAAACAACAGTTGACCCCCGTAACGTCAGTGGTGGAGCGCTTGCGGGAGGATTTCGGGAAGCTGAAGCTCGAACTCACCACTCTCGGCGAGACGATGTGCAACCGGCTTGCGGACGTCGAGGCGAGCATCATCAGTACCGAGGCCCGCGTGGACAAGCTGGAGAACCTATACGAGGAGCTGGTGAATAAGGCGCCCCTTCCAACCGACGACGTCGGGACCATGGTGCGCAACTACATCGAGGAGTACATGAAGCAAGAGGGCGAGCACACGATCATGAAGAAGGGCGCGAACCAGGACCCGACCATAGGCAAGAGGACGGTGACGGCTGTGATCGGTAGTATGGAAGGCCTCTCCGACCTCTCCCAGGCGACGGCATGGTTGCAGGAGCGATTGAAGTCTTTGGGAGCCCCTCCCCCAGTGAAGGTATATTCGAAGGGAGGTTACTCAGGCATCATCTTCGCCGAGTTCGGGACGACGTTGGAGCGTGACAAAGCGGTCGAGTTCCTGCGGGGCGCTGGCCTTCGGAGCGGGGGGAAGCAGATCTGGGCGAACCAGGACCAGTCCCCCATCGAGCGCGCCGCCCGAAACTTCTGTTTCGGCCTGAAGTACATTCTCATGAACACCTGGGAGGTGCCGTACACGATCGCGGTATCCGACGAGGCTCCCTACACCGTCACAGTTAGCGGGGAGCACGCTTTGACGGCGAACGTGGTGCAGAACGGAGTCGAGTACGTCTGGCAAGGAGAGTGGGAGTCATGGGCGGAGCTGCATGGGCATCCACTCGTCAAAGAGCTCCGGAAGAAGTCCGACGATCTGGTGTCCCGCGCGGCGAAGGGCACGAAAGGCGCCAAGGGCACCGCGAAGGGCGACTACAAGGGGAAGCAGACCGGCGCCACTGGGCGCCCAGGGGAATAGGAAATGGCCCCCTCAAATGTTTCACCGGCACTGGCAGTCGGCAATACTGCCAATATGAGCCCATATGATTTGCGAATTCACGACAGCATGAATGTACATACTGAGGACGCGGTTGGCCGCGACAGCAGCTGCACAGAAGAGTTCGATTACCGTGGTGGGCCGTTACGCCCCTGCAGGAAAGACGTCGTATTTGGATCATGGAACGTGGAAGGGCTGACAGAGTCCAAGATCGCAGAACTCCAAGAGCACATGCGGACCTTCAACATAGATATTCTCGCAATCCAAGAGACTCACAAGCCAGAGTCAACGTATGAGGTCACTGACTCTGGCTATCTTTTGATTCTCTCTGGAGGCGCGGACGACCAGGAGACAGCGGGGGTTGGATTTCTCATATCTCCAAGGATACGTACAAGTATCATCGGATTCAGAATGGTGTCGTCGAGGGCGCTTGTGGTGAAGCTGCGCGTTAGCGGGGGCAAGGTGCCGATCTTCAACATAGACGCCCCACACAACGGCAAACCACACGAGGTCAGAAGAGAATTTTACCAGTCTCTGGGCACCCTTCTCCGAGACATCTCTGGGCATGGAGGGCCAATACTTCTCGGAGATTTCAATGCGAGGCTGCACAGGCAATTCCCATGCGATGTACCGCATATTGGGCCGTATGTCTTCGGCTGCCCGTCGGCACAGCAGGACCCAAATTCTAATCGCAGTTTGCTGCTGGAGCTGTGTGGGACACACGGACTACTAGTCAGCAGTACGTTCTTCGACCAGCCACTGGAGGCGCAAATAACGTGCTACAACATCGGCAGCAAGCCTTCTGATCCAGCTCGTCCAGAACATTTTGGCCAAATCGATGTTCTACTTTGCCCTGAGGGCCGGCAGTCGTTTGTCAACGATGTTCGCAATCATAAGGATGCGGCCCTTGCGTCGCACCATTTCCTGCTCCTCTGCTGCATGCGCCTGGACGTTCAGAAAACCACTCGTGAGCGAAACGAGAAGCCGGACTTACACGCGCTGTCTTGCGGCAGTGTGGTCGACGATTTCAACGCCGCGTTCTCTGACAAAATGGCAGATTTCGATTCTGACCGGTGTACTTTGGATGAGTTGAACACAGCGATGGTTGTGGCCTTCAAACATGCTGCTGGCGAGTGCCTGCCTACAGTTCCGGCAACTCGCCATCGACCATGGATCAGCAATGCGACTTTGGAGCTGATCACGCGCAGAGGGGAAGCAAGGAGAAACGGCGACTTTGACAGAGAAAAGCGATTTCACGGCATGATCAAAGCGTCGGTCAAAGCAGACAGAGAGAAGTGGCTTGACGATCTCCTCGCATCCGGGGATTGGGCCGAGATCCGGAAACTGCGGAAAGGTTTGGTGGCGCGGCAGGGCCGCATGAAGGACTCGAGCGGAAGACTGGTTGACAGCGATCAAAGGGCAGACACGCTCGCTGATTACTTTTCCAGAGTTCAATGGGCTGTTCGACCCGCGACAGATGTCGAATGCGCTTCCCCTATAGGAGCAGTTCTCCCAGTCCCAGAAGGCCCCATTCTCCCGGAAGAGGTTCGCAATGCTGCGCGAAAGCTGAGCAGGAACAGGTCTTCTGGAGGCGACGGCATTCCGGGGGAGTTCTGGAAGGCTATTTGCACGCCAGGTACCTCGGCTCTCGAGTGGGCTACACTGATTTGCAACAAGTGCTAGACCGATAAGGCCGTGCCAGATGCGTGGCACGAAGCAGTCGCCATCGCGCTGTTCAAGAAAGGCGACTCGGCCGTGTGTGCCAATTATCGGACAATATCATTGCTTCCGATTGGGTACAAATTGTACGCCATGGTTCTCCTCGGCCGCTTGAAGGACGCAGGTGCCGAAGACAGAATTCGGGACACGCAGTTCGGATTCCGATCAAAACGCGGCACCACGGACGCACTGTTCGTTGCTCGCAGATTGATTGAAGACACCTGGAGTTCTCGCTCTGGCAAGCTGGTCCTGCTGGCGCTGGACTGGGCCAAGGCGTTTGACAGCGTCTCGCCGACTGCCCTGGTGCAGGCGCTCGTCCGCTTCGGCATCCCCGGGCACTTCGCAGAGGCAGTTCGGGCCATCTACACGAACAGATCTTTTCGACTGAGGGAGGCGGGCCAGACGTCCGGGCCATGGCCACAAGCCTTCGGCGTCTGCCAAGGCTGCCCGCTATCGCCGTTCCTGTTCTCTATCGTCATGACGGTCCTCATGCACGATGCGAGCCGGGCTTTCGAAGCACACGGCATGACACAAGACGCCCAGATACCCGTTAGTGAACTCATCTACGCCGACGACACCCTTGTCGTTGGAGTCAGTGATGATTATGTTTCCAGGCTGATGAGGGCGATCCACTGCTCGGGGTCCAACTACGGGCTTGCCTTCAACTGGAGCAAGCTGGAAGCTTTGCCTGTCTGTTGCGAGACTGCCTTGACGAAGCCAGACGGCGCCCCGATCCCGAGCAAGGACAGCATGGCCTACTTAGGAGGACTCTTGAGCTCCACAGGTCGGAGCGGGCCTGAACTCAGCCGCCAGCTAGTCATGGCCAGCGCCGATTTTGAGACGCTGTGCAAATTGTGGAAGCACGCGCGATTGTCCCTCGACAAAAAGCTAGCAGTCTTTGACGCGTGTGTAGTATCCAAGTTGCTAGATTGTTTACACACTGTTTGGTTTAACAAAGCAGAGCGCGGCAGGATTGACGCTTTTCAGGTGCGTTGCCTGCGCCGGATTTCGGGCATCAAGCACTCGTACATAAGCCGCATTAACAACGAAACTGTTCTACAGCGATGTGGCGCTCAGAAGCTGAGCGACGTACTGGCGCGCAGGCAGTTAAAACTCCTGGGGCAAATTGCCCTGATGCCAGGGAACAGCCCCGTGCGCAGGTGCATTTTCCAACCCGGCACTTTCGAGCTCGTGCAGGCTGGGGCTCGCCGCAGGGGGCGGCCCCGCAACACGTGGAAGTTTCAGGTGTTCGACCTTGCTTGCCAGACGGCCGGCGGCGAGGAAGCGTTGCACGCCTTGTGGCATCAAGGGCAGAACGTTTGATTGTTCTTGGTGTGCGAGTTTTATGATGCTGATTTTTATGATTGATTTTAGGGAGAAGTTGCGAAAGCTCGGCCCCCGCCGCCTGCCCTCCAGGTGGTGTCGTCGCTCCCTCTTCCGCCGTCCTGCGTCGCTCCTCTGCCCGCTCTCCCTCCTGCTCGTCCCTCGGGCTGTCGCCCGGGCTTCGTCCTCCTCCCCCCCCCCTGTCGTCCTCTGTCGCTTGCCCTCCTCCTCCCCCTGGCTCCGGGTTCGCCCTGGACCCCGGGTGTCGTTCCCTCCTCTGCCCCCCTGCTGCGGTTGCTCTCCCGGGTCGTCCACCTTGCGGGAGGCAATTTTGGCGAGCGGGGTATGCATCACGAGATTGGCAAGCCTTCCCTGTGCATGGAGCCAGCGACGCCGGAGGCTTCGCATCGAATTTCGCTGTGGTTTCACACCCCTTTTTTTTGCCAATGCACCTCTGACGTGCACGGCTTCTCTCTCTCTCTCTTTCTCTCTCTCCTTATGGGGCCACGAAACGCTGAGCTGGGTGGGGGAGACGCATGTGGACACCGCCACTGGGGCCTTTAGATGGAGCTCCCCATGGGGCCACGAAGCGCTGAGCTGGGTGGGGGAGACGCATGCGGACACCGCCACTGGGGCCTGATGGAGCTCCCAATGGCGGGGCGCTGTCTCTTCAAAACGAGAACCCGACACCACAGGATGGTTCGAAACAAACATCTCCAAGACGGCCTAGATGGCCTCCGAGACGGGAACCATGGCCCAAGTTGGCCTCCATGTTCGTCCAAGATGGTCCAAGATGGCCTCCAAGACGGCACAAGAGGGTCCAAGATGCCTCCAAGTCCGCCCAAGAAATCACCAATACGGCCCAAGATGGCTCCAGGATGGCCCAGGAGATCCTCAAGAGGCCCCCAAGAGGCCTCCAAGACGGTCCAAGTGGCGTCCGAGAGGTCCTCCAGGAAACCCCGAAGAGGCAAAACTGTGATTCTCCGTGGATTTCTAAAAAACATGGTGACAATTGCTTCTTTTCGGCCTTCTGATGACCAACGACGGCCCAAGAGACTCCCGATATCGCCCCCAGAGCGCCGCAGAGGCCTCCATGATGGCCCCATGACGGCCAGGTTGGCCCCCCAGACGGCCTGATCCAAAACGCCAAAGATGGCCTCCAAGACGGCCGTGAAACACCCCAACAGGGCCCCGAGTCGGTTCAGAGAGGCCACCAAGACGGCTTCCGACAGCGTCAGACGGACCAGGAACGCCCTACGTCGGCCAAAGAGGCCCCCAAGAGGCCCCCAAGAGGCCCCCAAGAGGCCCCCAAGAGGCCCACAAGAGGACCCCAAGAGGCCCCCAAGAGGCCCAAGGAGGCCCCCAAGAGGCCTCCAAGGATCCCCAGGAAGCTCCCAGGAGGCCCAAGAGTGCCCCAAGAGGCTGCCAAGAGTCCTCCTCCTCCTCCTCCTCCTCCTCCTCCTCCTCCTCCTCCTCCTCCTCCTCCCCCTCCTCGTCCTCTTCCTCATCCTCCTCATCCTCCTTTTTCCTTCCTCTCCTCCTTCTCTTATTTCTCAGGCACGTGTTCTCCGAAGGGTTTCAAAAACGGCTGGGAGAACACATAGTCAGGTAGCTCGGCCGAGATCTGAGCGCAAAAAGCAAGGGGCGGCGGTGATTCGCCGTAGACGTCTTCGAATAGCAAATAAGAACATGATGCGACTCATGCGGATAAGCAGGACAAATTGGGATGAAGCCAGATACTGTGGACAGGGTAAGAAGAGGCAAATGGATGTAGAGGAGAAAAGTGTACAATTGGCGAAAAGAAAGCTGTGCCACATGCTTCGGCCGATGTACTCACCGAGTGCAACCGTCCGACAAGCTTGCAAAGCAAACCCCGAAGTCCCTCCGTGTTCTGGTAGCTCGTCTCTACGGCACAGGCCACCGCCTGGGCTGGGAGATGAAGACAGAAACCATGGTCGGCGTCCCAGCAGGAGTCCCAGCGCCGAAAGCGGCTGGACTCGTGATGCTCTGTTTTGGTCTCGGATCCCACCATATGTTTGAACCTCTCTCTCTCTCTGTGTTTGGAACCCCTGCGGACGCTGGCCGGCGTTGCCGCTGCTTCATACCGCCGCTAAGACTTGCAAGCTCTGCGGACATGTCCACCTCGGAGCGGCGCGCTCGCCAAAGCGCTGGGCTGGCCACTCCTGCCTTGGAGCGGTGCTCTCGCCTCCAGCGCACATCCTGCTTCCTCGCGCCCCCCGCCTCCCCGTCCTCCCTGGCATGGTCGCGTCCCGATTCGCGCCGGCGCAATCCAGGAATTCGTCATCCCTACACATTCCCAGACGGCGACGGCGCGAATCGTGAAGTGACCGGCCTCCTCCCCACCTCTCTCCTCACCCCGCGGTCACGCCCGTGATCGCCAGGGAATGAAGAACGCTCTCCTCAGCTCTGGGCGTGCTCCTGACTTGAAATGACTCTCGTTGCAGCGTCGGCCATGCTCTCGACTCGGCAGAAGATTGCTCTCGCCCTCTCCCCGGCCACGCGCCTGGCACGGACTGGTGCCCTCGCCCTGGCGCCAGCCGCACTCTGGACTCGGCAGTGGTGGGGGCAGCAGTGGCAGCAGCAGTTCCAGCAGCATCCGCGGCAGCAGCGGGAACAGTGGTAGCAGCAGGAGCAGTGGCAGTAGCAATGGCAGCGCCACCGCCAGCATCAAGATCGGCACCAGTGGCACGAGCCCTTGTAGTGTTACCTCTCCTCTCAGGGCCATCATGGCGGCAGAGATCAGATTAGCACTGGTATGATACGTGACGCAGCTTCCAGTCTCACCACCAGCATTGGCCTTGCAAGAACTAGTTGGGGCTCTCTGTTTTAGTGCCAGCTATTGCGAATGACTAGCGGCAAAGAAATTCGTGGCCCGCTCAAGGGAAACGCAAAACGCATCTGCAGACACGTTGACGCCGACAGAGGACGCAAGAGAGCTAGCGCATGGCAGACACTGGAGGAGGCTGAGCGTGCATGCTGCCGTGAAAAATAAAGCCCTTTGGGAAGCGAGTCCTGGACCCCAAGACTTCCCTCAGGACCGAATGTCCATCAAAGGCCGGTTATGGAGGGCCCGGGGAGCGCCCCCAGAGGCCGAAACGACGAGGAGAAGCCTCAGGACCCCATTCCCTCCGAGCTCCTTTTCTTCATGGTGACTTCCCCATCGGATCGAAGCTGAGGGCGGAAGGAGGAGGAGGTGGAGGAGGAGGAGGAGGAGGAGGAGGAGGAGGAGGAGGAGGAGGAGGTGGAGGGTGCCCCATGCGAGAGGGAGAAGAGGACGAGTAGACGGCGGAGGGGGAGCGGGAGGAGCAGGAGGAGGAGGAGGAGGAGGAGGAGGAGGAAGGAGGAGGAGGAGGAGAAGAAGGTGGGAGAATGAGGGGAAATCCGCCAGCCCCCACTTGCCAGGGCTGAAACGCCGTGTGAGATATTTGGTTGTCCCCCTCCCCCGTTTCCCGTGCCCCAAGGCCTGAAATCGCGTTTGAAGCGGGGGGGGGGACGAGCTCCTCAATGCACACCTGGAGCTTCTGGAGCACACTACGTGGCCTGCAAGATGCTCAAGATGCCATCTAAGCTGGTTCAAGTTGGGCTGCCACACGCTGAGGAGCGCTCACATTCAAACAAGATGGCTTCAAGGCAAGCCAAAAGGCCTCCAAGAGGCCCCAAGAGAGCCCCAAGAGAACCCCAAGGGAACCCCCAACAGGGCCCCAAGTAGCAAAAACCGTTCCAATCCCAGCGAAAAACTTGATGTGTTGGCATGTTTGCCTTTGGGGTCTTAACGGCGTCCAAGACGGGCTAAGAGGCCCCAAAGACCGCTCCAAGATGGCCCAAGAAGCCCCCAAGATGGTCCCAAGACGGACCAACGACCCCAAGACGGCCCAAGAAGCGCCCAAGACGGTCCAAGGAACGAACAGGGCCTCAAGAGAGGCCCAAGAGGGGTAACTCGAACTGACGTTTCGAGACCTCCGCCCGAAGAAAGTCTCCGAGACCGCCAACAGGCGCCCAAACGCCCCTCAAGAGGCCCTAGGAAGCCCCAAAAAAGCACAATCAGCCTGGCGAAGGACCCAACCATATGCAGTTGTGAATGCCGCAGTTGTGGGTATCGCCTTCGGTGGGACTCCCTATGGGGCCGCGAAACGCTGTGCTGGGTGGGGGCGACCCATATGGACACCGCCACTGCGACCGTAGGTGGAGCTCCATATGGGGCCACGAAACGATGTGCTGGATAGGGGGAGACGCATGTGGGCACCGCCACTGGGGCCTCAGGTGGAGCTCCCAATGTGGCCACGAAACGCTGTGCTGGGCGGGGGGGACGCATGTGGACACCGCCGCTGGGGCCTTAGGTGGAGCTCCCTACGGAGCCACACAGCGCTTCGCTGGGTGGGGGAGGGGGAGACGCATGTGGACACCACCACTGAGGCCTTAGGTGGAGCACCCTATGGGGCCACGAAACGCTGTGCTGGGTGGGGGGGACACATGTGGACACCGCAACTGGTAGTTTAGGTAGAGCTCCTTATGGAGCCACGATGCGCTGTGCTGGATGGGGGAGGCGCATGTGGACACAACCACTGGGACCTTAGGTGGAACTCCATATGTGGCCACGAAGCGCTGTGTTGGGCGGGGGGGACGCATGTGGGCACCGCCACTGGGGCCTCAGGTGGAGCTCCCTATGGGCCACGAAGCGCCGTACTGGGTGGGCGGGACCCATGTGGGCACCGCCACTGGGGCCTCAGGTGGAGCTCCCTTTGCGGCCACGAAACGCTTAGCTGGGTGGGGAAGAAGCATGTGGGCACCGCCGCTGGGACCTTAGGTGGAGACCCGTATGGGGCCACGAAGCGCTGTGCTGGGTGGGGGAGACGCATGTGGACACCGCCACGGTGGCCTTAGGTGGAGCTCCCTATGGGGCCACGAAGCACTGTGCTGGATAGGGGGAGACGCATGTGTGCACCACCACTGCGACCTGAGGTGGAAAAGCCGTTCTGGGTGGGGGAGACGCGTGTGGAGACTGCCACTGAGACCTTAGGAGGAGCTCCCTATGGGGCCACGAAACGCTGTACTGGATGGGGGGGGGGCATGTGGACACAGCCACGGGGGCTTTAGGTGGAGACCCGTATAGGCCCCCGAAACGCTGTGCTGGGCGGGGGAGACGCATGTGGACAACGCCACTGTGGCCTTAGGTGGAGCTCCCTATGGGGCCACGAAAGGCTGTGATGGGTGGGGGATGCGCATGTGGACACCGTCACTGGAGCTTTAGGTGGAGCTCCCTATGGAGCCACGAAAGGCCGTACTGGGTGGGGGGACGCATGTGGACACCGCCACTGCGACCTTAGGTGGAGCTCCCTGTGTGGCCACGAAACGCTGAGAACATGCGCAGGGCAGAGGCAGGGATGGGAGGGGGGAGGAGGGGGAGGAGGAAGGAAGGAAAGAGGGAGGGAACGAACGTGGGGACCGTCTCTTCAAAACGAGGGCCCAACACCAAAGGATGGTTGGGACAAATAGCCTGGCGAAGGACCCAACCATATGCAGTTGTGAGTACCGCAGGTGTGGGTATCGCATTCGGTGGAGCTCCATATGTTTCCATGAAGCGCGTTACTGGGTGCGGGAGGCGCATGTGGACACCGCCACTGCGACCTAAGGTGGAGCTCCATATGGGGCCACGAAACGCTGAGGACATGCGCAGGGCAGAGGCAGGGATGGGAGGAGGGAGGGGGGGAGGAGGGGGGAATGAAGGAAGGAGGGACGGAACGCGGGGATCGTCTCTTCAAAACGAGGGCCCAACACCACAGGATGGCTGGGACATAATCAGCCTGGCGATGGACCCAACCATATGACGCTGTGAGTACCGCAGTTGTGGGTACTGCCTTCGGTGGAGCCCCCATATGGGCCACCAAGCGCTGTACTGGGTGGGGGAGACCCATGTGGACACCGCCAGTGCGACCTTAGATGGAGCTCCATATGGGGCCACGAAACGCTGTGCTGGATGGGGGAGATGCATGTGGGCACCGCAACTGAGCCTCAGGTGGAGCTCCCTATGTGGCCACGAAGCGCTGTGTTGGGTGGGGGAGACGCATGTGGACACAGCCACCGGGGCCTTAAGAGGAGCCCCCCATGGGGCCACGAAACGCTGTGCTGGGTGGGGGAGACGCATGTGGACACCGCCACTGGGACCTCAGGTGGAGCTCCCTATCTGGCCACGAAACGCTGTGCTGGGTTGGGGAGACGCATGTGGACACCGCACTTTGTGCTTTAGGTGGAGCTCCCTATCTGGCCACGAAGCGCTGTGCTAGATAAGGGAGACGCATGTGGACACCGCCGCTGGGACCTTAGGTGGAGCACCTGATGGGGCCACGAAACGCTGTGCTGGGTGGGGGAGACGCATGTGGACACCGCCACTGGGACCTCAGGTGGAGCTCCCTATCTGGCCACGAAACGCTGTGCTGGGTTGGGGAGACGCATGTGGACACCGCATTTTGTGCTTTAGGTGGAGCTCCCTATCTGGCCACGAAGCGCTGTGCTAGATAAGGGAGACGCATGTGGACACCGCCGCTGGGACCTTAGGTGGAGCACCTGATGGGGCCACGAAACGCTGTGCTGGGTGGGGGAGACCCGTGAGGACTCCGCCACGGTGGCCTTAAGTGGAGCTCCCTGTGAAGCCACGAAGCGCTGTGCTGGGTGGGGGAGACGCATGAGGACACCGCCATTGGGACCTTAGGTGAAGCACCCTATGGGGCCACAAAACGCTGTGCTGGGTGGGGGAGGCGCATGTGGACACCGCCTCTGGGAACTTAGGTGGGGCTCCTTACGGAGTCACGCAGCGCTGCGCTGTGTGGGGTGACCCATGTGGACACCACCACTGCGACCTTAGGTGGAGCTCCCTATCTGGCCACGGAAAGCTGTGCTGGGCGGGGGAGACGCATGTGGACACCGCATCTTGTGCTTTAGGTGGAGCTCCCTATCTGACCACGGAAAGCTGTGCTAGATAAGGGAGACGCATGTGGACACCGCGGCTGGGACCTTAGGTGGAGCACCTTATGGGGCCACGAAACGCCGTACTGGGAGGGGGAGACGCATGTGGACGCCGCCACTGGGAACTTAGGTGGAGCTCCCTATGTGGCCACGAAACGCTGTGCCGGGTGGGGCAGACGCATGTGGACACCACCACTGGTGCTTTAGGTGGAACTCCCTGTGGAGCCACGAAAAGCTGTGCTGGGTGGGGGAGGCGCATGTGGACACCGCCACTGGGACCTTAGGTGGAGCTCCCTGTGGAGCCACGAAACGCTGTGCTGGGTGGGGGAGGCGCATGAGGACACCGCCACTGGGACCTTAGGTGGAACTCCCTCTGGGGCCATGATGATGATGGTGATGGTGATGATGAGGATGATGATGACGGTGGCGACGAGGAGGGCAGAGGCAAGAAAGGGGAGGAGGGAGGAGGGAGGAGGAGGAAGGAAGGAAGGAACGCGGGGACCGCCTCTTCAAAAGGAGGACCCAACACCACAGGATGGTTGGGCAAAAAACCCAAGCGCCCCCCAAGTGCCCCCAAGAAACCCAAAAAGGCCCCCCAAGCTCCCCAAACATCCACAAGAGACCACCAAGCTGCATCCAAGAAGCTCCCCAGAGGCTCGCGAAGAAGAAGAGAAGCAGGAGGACCAGTGAAAACCCAAGACTCATCAACGATGTTGCAATAAACCCTCCCCCCAAGCTCCACCTTCAAAATTTCATACAAAGAAATACGTTCACTGCGGGAAGTGGCCCGTTGGAAGACAACCGTCTGAAAACCCCCAGACGTGCCAAACACCTCGTGTCCTCGTGACTGTTGCGCCCTGGCAATCCTGGATCGTTCCAAACCACCGCTTCTGGGACGTCAGCAATGAAAATCCCATGATCCTGCTGTGGACGCTTAAAACGAATGCGTGCGACGCTAAGGCGAAAACCACATTTGAAAAGGACCCGCCCTCCATCTGTGAAACGGGTGCAAGCTGTTTAAACGAATGCGCGCGGCGCTGAGGCGAGAACGACATTTCGGAAACGACCCGCCATCCATTCGTGAAACTATTGCAACTGTTTAAGACGAGTGTGAACGACGCTGAGGCGACCGCGCTCCTTCATCCGTGAAGTTGGTGCGAGTTTGCATTCATGGTGGCGAAGTCTCAACTGGGCATCGCTCGGACGTCCATTCCCTGTGTTTTTTTCGGTTTCGTGCGTGGTTTTTCGCCAAATCATCAAGGATGCTCCTCGATGGTCCTCCCCGAAGGAAAAATGCACACGTCCGAGCGATGCCAAGTCAAGCGAAATGCCAAGCCCGCCCTACCCGCACGCCTCGGGGCAACGACATGGAGGAGTTAGCCCTAAGGAGCGGGGATGGAGAAGGCCAGATACGGTCAGGAAGTCCGCGAGGCTGCCGGATGAGAAGACAGCCGGGGGGGGGTGAAGCCTACATATCCCCAATCCAGGAGGAGAAGGGATGGGACCATCGCACGGCTTCAGGGAGGTTCGAGTCCGCTAGGGTTGCGACTCGAGCGACTGAATGGCAACACTGGGGGCTGCCTGACCGATGGAAACTGGGGCCTTATACACCACTGGGCTCCTCTTTCAGCTCTTAGGGTGACGCCAACTAAGAAGTAAATCCCACGCACATCGGCTGACGGTTGAAAAGATGAGGAGGAGGAGGAGGAGGAGGAGGAGGAGGAGGAGGTGGTGGAGGTGGAGGGCGCCGCGGCAAGTTCAAGGCCAGGACGGGCGGTTGGGCTGTGGACTGGAGGTTTCTCAGGTGCCTCTCGGGGTTTCCCGGGAGGCCTCCGGGAGGCCTTCTTCGAGCCACCTCCGGGAGCTCCTGGGGCCCCTTTCGCCTCAGGTGATGACTTCGGGCCTCCTGTGGACCTCGTGGGGGCCCCTGGGTGGCAGGAGGCGCTGCTCCTCTCTCGCGTGCTCCTCTGTCCGAGCGCGGCGGGGCGCGGCAGGGGCGGGTGGGCGAAGATCGCCGAGGATCCACGTGCCGCCTCGGGGCCGCTGATGTGCGGCATGGCGGACCCCACGCCGAACGACAGGACGAGGCCAAGCACGCACGGGAAGCCCACGGCAACGTAGAAGGACGCGTCCTTCGTGCACGTCACTGCGCTTCCACAACTGTGCGCCACTGTGTTCACATGTCCGTGAGCATGTTCCCACTGTGCGTTTCACCTGTGCATCGGAGGTTGGGGGGGTGAGATCGCAGTGAAACGGAGACCCCCCTCCGGGAAATCGGTTTCGGTTTCGTGTTCGTGTCGTGCGTGCGGGCGAGGCGAAGCTGCGCGTGACCCTCCTGTAGCTAGGCCGAAGTAGGAGCGAAAGTCCGTGCGCCCGTCCGCCGGTGGCCGGTTGGGCCGGGCGGTGTCCCGGGTGTCCCGGGTTTCCCGGGCGTTTTCCCGTCCGCCGGTGGCCGGTTGGGCCAGGCGGTGTCCCGGGTGTCCCGGGTGTCCCGGGCGTCCCGGTATCGATATTGAGATCGATGTGGTGCCCCGAGGTGTCCTGTGATGTCTCGTGGTGTCCCAAAAAGTGAGATCGATAGTGAGATCGATAATGAGATCGACAAGTGTCCCGTGGTGTCCCGTGGTGTCCCGTTGGGTGAGATCGATAGTGAGATCGATAGTGAGATCGATGTGGTGCCCCGAGGTGTCCCTCGGTGTCCCGTGGTGTCCCAAAAAGTGAGATCGACAGTGAGATCGATAGTGAGATCGACGGGTGTCCCGCCGTGTCCCGTGGTGTCCCGCTGAGTGAGATCGATGGTTAGATCGACAGGTGTCCCTCGGTGCCCCGTGGTGTCCTAAGGTGTCCCATTGATTGAGATCGATAGAAAGATCGATAGTGAGACCGATAGTGAGATCGAGAGGTGTCCTGCGGTGTCCCGTGGTGTCCCGTGGTGGCCCGTGGTGGGCCGTTGAGTGAGACCGATAGTGAGATCAACAGTGAGATCGACAGGTGTCCCGTGGTGTCCCGTTGAGTGAGATCGATAGTGAGATCGATAGTGAGATCGATGTGGTGCCCCGAGATGTCCCTCGGTGTCCCATGGTGTCCCGTTGAGTGAGACCGATAGTGAGATCGATGTGGTGTCCCGAGGTGTCCCATGGTGTCCCGTGGTGTCCCGTTGAGTGAGATCAATCGAGAGACCGATAGTGAGATCGAGAGGTGTCCCAAGGTGTCCCGTGGTGGCCCGCGGTGGCCCGTGGTGGCCCGTGGTGTCCCGTTGAGTGAGATCGACAGTGAGATCGATAGTGAGATCGAGAGGTGTCCCAAGGTGTCCCGTGGTGGCCCGTGGTGTTCCGTGGTGTCCTGTTGAGTGAGATCGACAGTGAGATCGATAGTGAGATCGACGGGTGTCCCGCCGTGTCCCGTGGCCCGTGGTGTCCCGTTGAGTGAGATCGATCGTGAGATCGATTGAGTCAGATGTTGGTTCCCCCCCTCTCCCACCCCCACAACCTCCTTATCGCCTGGAAGGGTGGTCGTATAGGTATCCGAATATACGTATATATATATATATGTGTGTGTATCTATACACTGCATGCACACCTACATACCACGTACCTACATTTCTACATATATACAAACATACCGTCCTACCTATCTACATACCCACCTGCATACATACATACATATACCTGAACATACATACCTGCATACATGTATACATACATACCTCCATTCATACATACATACATACCTACATTCATGCATACATGCATACACACAAACATACGTAGAATACGGTTACATACCTATACGCGTACATCCATACATACATACATACAGACAGACAGACAGCCGTAAACATAGTTACACACGTACATGCATACATGCATACATACATGCATGACTACGCACATGCAACCAATCATGCAGACATGCAGACAAACATACAGACGAACAACACATAAACGATAACTACTTACGTATGTACATACATACGTGCATACATACATACGTACCTACGCATGGATATGCATACATGAGTGCACATGTGCATGCAAACATACATACGTGCATGCATGCGTACATACATACATACAAGCATGCATGCATGTGTAAGCACGGGCATACATACGTACATGCATACATAATTACATGCCCACATACACATCGGCACGCAGCATATGCATATTTTTCTGTACATGTATAAATGCATGCATACGCACATCCATACCTGGGCACACGTATATACATACGTGTATACATACCTACATACATGTGGATGTGTATACGTACATGCATACATGCGCACATCGATGTATACATACATACATACATACATACATACATACATGCATGCGTACATGCAAGTAAATGTAAGTGTACATTTCAACGTACATACATTTATACATGTTGGCACATATTGGCACATATGTGTACACGTGCACACATAGATGCATGAACAAACCTACATATACACATGTATGCAGACATTAGAACCACGCGCGCTACGCTCGCGCTTAGGTTCTAGCCGACTGCGCGCTTTTTGCCAGTGGACCTTGCACGGATCCACGAACCCCAAGATACCAAAGGAGAGGTCCCCAGGCAAGGGCCGGCCTTGGCGTGTGGAAGTGCTGGGACTTCTGGGGCAGCTTCGGGTTCTGTGGGCGGTCGCGGAGCTGTGCGAGATCGACGTGCGACGCGTCGCAAGTCTCCGAGTATTTCCGAGACTGCGCAAGTGACGCGACTGCCACAGTAGCCGAGGATGGCCCCAGGGGCTCCAGGCCGCCAGGCCGCCGCCGCTGCAGCCGCCGCCGCCGTCGTGATAATCTTCGTGGTGATCGTCGTAGTGGTGGTGGTGGTGGTGGTCGTCGTCAGTGGACGTCGTCGGACGATTGCACGTTCTAGGGCGTGTTTTGCTGTCCTGGAGCCCCCGGAGGGGGGTCTTTGGACTGTGGAAATCTATGGGGCTTCCCGGGGCTCCAGAAGCCTCCGCGGCTCTCCGGAAACTCCATCAGGCCCTCAAGAGAGCTCTGGAGGACGGCCTGGGAGGGCCCGAAGGAGCGCCAATGGAGCTCCCAGAACGGCCCCCGAGCCCGAAAATTCAATACACATTTCACACCACGACGTCCTTGACTAGGAAGCGGTTTGTGTGAAACATGTGTAACATCAGGGGCCCTCTTGGGGCCGTCTCGGAGCTCCTCTTGGGACATCTTGGGCGAGTCTAGGGCGGTCTTGGGGTTCCATTGAGCTGTCTTTTTTTCTTGTCGCGTTAAGTCCATGTGTCCGAGCCTTCACGCTGGCATCGCCGAGAAGCAGTGAAAATCATGTAAAGGAAAACAAGAGTCTGCCGATCTAGCCATCAGCATTAAAAAAGTTCAAACCCTGCCTGGGGCGACCATGAAGACATTTGCCCACCCAGGCCGACACTCCCATACAGCGCCGCAGAGACCTGACCAGCCAGCGCATCAAATGGCTAATCGTCCCCGCCCCCTCTTCCATCCAATCCCTCGCATCCTCCCCGGCGGTTCAAGCATGCTAAACACTAACTACGCTCTTGCACTCCCAATAGCGCCCAACACTCGATCTAGCGGCATATGATGGCAAGAGTTGGGGTATTGGTGGTGTGCGAAGTTGCATGCAATGTGGGTACTGCCCCCCCTCGTCGAGAGTTGGCGCCCGATTTAGGAGTGCCAGCGGGCGGCGCTTGCACGATACACTACCACAGGAAACAGCGACTCGGAGAGAGGCCGAACGCAACAAGACGTAATTAGAGACGCGGCACTCGGATAACCCAAGGCAGGAATGACTGGTACGCAAGCTCGCAAGCTCATTCGCGCAAGTTCAGTCGTGCACGCTCGTACGTGAAAGCTGGCACGAGCATTCGGGATGCTCGCAAGCTCAGTCGTGCAAGCTGGCAAAATGGCAACAAGGGCGTAGCTGACGTCGCCGAAAATGAAGGTCGCTCAGAGTCCGCAAGTCAACTAATGCAGCGTAGATCTCGTCGGCACACAGCACAGGACTGTGCCTTCCACCTGCACATTGAACAGATCAGCCAACTCTGTAAGCATCCCTCATGGAATGAATGGTTACACGGAGTGGTTTTAACACTGTCCCCAGGCTCAAAGTCGCACAAGCATATCGCGCAAGCAACGGGATTCCCAGACTCTAAGTTGCCGTCCGCGCCTTCATCCGACCAGGTGGAGGCGGTGAGACCGCCCAAGACCTTGGCCACCTCCGATTTGGCCACCTCCAGATCGTCCCCTCCCGTCTCGGTCACCTCATTAGTCACCAGATGAATGTTCAAGCCGATGGAGACGAAAATGCAGCACCAGGCCATCTCAGGGATTGCGCAAGACCCTTGGAGGGCCATCACCGTGGCCATCCTCGCTACTGACAGGATGACCGCGGCAGCAATCAACTTACGAATCAAGAGTTGCAGGCGCCAGCGTCGGTTCGCATGTCCCGCGATCCCGATAGAGACGGCCGAGACAAGCGCGACCATCACCCAGTCCGATAGCTCAGCCAAAAAATGGCTCGTGCAGAGCACACCTGTGGTTTCAAGCCAGGGCTTGGCCCCCAAGATATAGATGTAGATCGCGGCATTGAGGCCGACACCGATTGCCACATAAACTCTGCAGGCAGCCCGCACGGTGGGAGTGCCGACGACGCCACCGACGCCTCCTGGGCCTGCGCCTGTCACACTAGCCTCGTTGGCCCTGCGCATCCTGGGCCCACTCGCACGCGGAGCGATAGGTTGGCAAGGCGCGCGCACACCCTGGCGGCCTGCTAACTCAAGCCAAAACCGCCTGTGCCCAATTGACTTGAGCCAAAATGGCTACGGTTTGGGGTTCCCTTGAGCTGTCTTGGGGCCCTCATGGGAGCCTCTTGGGCCGTCTTGGGGCGGTCTTGGGGGCCTCTTGGGACGTCGTGGAGCGCCGGAAACTCAAAAACTCGAGACCGCCGAAAACACAGGAAAAAAAACGGAAAGCATTGGTTTTTGCCTCTTGCGGCCATCCGGGGAGCGCTCATCGAGTCCTCTTGGGCCGCCTAGCGGCATCATGGGACGGATGGCTCGAGTTGTCGTTTCGGGCTCCTGCGCACGGGCCCCTCTTGGGACTGTTTAGGGGCGCTCTGGGCGCCTCTAAAGCCGTCTTGGGGCCCTCTTGGGCTGTGTTTGGGCACGCTTGGGGGTCTCTTGGGCTGTCTTGGGCGGTCTTGGGGGCCTTTTTGTGACGACGTAGAGCGCCGAAACTGGAAAATTGGAGAACCCCGACAACACTGAAAACTCTAAGGGGAACCAATACTTGTTGCCTCTTGGGGCCCTCTAGGCAGCGCTCGTCGAGTCCTCTTGGGCCGTCTGGGGGCATCTTGGAACGGAAAGCTAAAATTTTCGTTTCGGGTTCCTGCTCTTGGGCCCCGTGGGACCGTCATAAGCCGTCGTGGGTTGTCTAGTGCACCTCTTGGGACCGCTTTGGGAAGCCATTTGGGCCGTCTTGGGGTCCTCTTGGGGGCCTCTTGGGCCGTCCTGGGGCGGTCTTGGGGGCCTCTTGGGACGTCGTGGAGCGTCGGAAACTCGAAAGTCGAGAACACCCAAACTATTGGAAAATGGAACAATTAAGCCTCTTGGGGCCCTCTGGGGAGCGCTCGTCGAGTTCTCTTGGGCCATCTTGAAGCCATCTGGGGCCGTCCGGAAGCTACGCAGAACATCTGGAAGCCTTCTGGTGTCTTTTCAACGCCACGTAAGGCCGTTTGGGCGGCCCTTGGGCCGCTGGAAGAGGTCCCTGGAGAGCCCGGAGCACCCATGGCGACCAGGGGCAGATGGAAGAAGACCCCCAACCCTGTACCCCGATCTATATGGGCAGATATACAGATTAGACATTTGTATATATATATATGTTGATATACATACATGCGTAAACATATATATATATAGAGATAGCTGTGTGTATACATTATGTATGTGTGTATGTATGTATGTATGTATGCATGTCGCTCGTACCCCAGGAGGTTCCACACGGGCGCCGCAGAGACCTACGGGGGCTCCCGACTCCTTGTGAGCTCGACGAGAGCAAAAGCAGCACGCCGAAGTTCGTAAAGATGGCCGTCCCACTCCTCATCAGCGGGCGGCGGAGCGAGAACACGAGCAGCGTTATAGATATGAAAAGCCATCACAATCGCCTCGACGCTCTGCATCGAGGGGGCGCCACTGAGGCCTATACGAGTTCTGAGGCAACATGGGGGAGGAGAGCCCTGGGCGTAGGCGAGACCCCAGAGGACATCACACTGGAGGTGGTGAGAAAAGGTATCGAGAGCGGGGACGAAAGGGGGGCTCGCGACACCGAAATTTACATGGATGCACGCCGTCCTGCACATGCAGCCGTGCCGAGGTCAGCCATGCGCCTGAAATTGTCTTCAGGACGGCGTTCTGCCACGAAGGGGCCACCCGATTTAGGAGCTCACGCAGACGGGACCATCGGGCACGGGCAGCGGCGGCACCCAATCTGGCATCACGAACGACCTCGAGCCCCCAGGCCCTCATCCTATGCTGGATCAGAAGATGGAGGGAGTCAGGGGGGAGGGAGGAGTGCAAGGGAGCGTACAAGGTTTTCTGGACACGCGCTCGCTCGCCTGATGCCGTCGCCTGCGCCTCGGCCCGTCGGAGGGCGGTCCGGGCGGCGCCAGCATGGCATGCGAGCGCTCGATCACTCGCGAAGCCCTCGTGCGCCTCGGCCAGCCCCATCACGATGGGCCTCGTCCTCCAGAAAGTCGGGGAGAACTGCCCGAGGCCGACGGCGAGCAGCGAGGCATTGTCGAGCTGCTCGCGGAACCAGGCGAAGAGCTGCTCCCAGTTGGAGACGGTCGTGTGGGCGGCGCGCATCATGGCCGCGAGGCCCGCCGCCCTCATCGAGCGGATGCGCAGGCCAGGCGCCCACGCGCCAATGGCGAGGAAGTCGCTCCTTGCCATGGACTGCGGCGGGACGTGCCAGATCTTGGCGATCGCCCACGCCTCCTTGGTCAGCAGCATCCTCGGCGTCATCGCGAGCTGCTACAGGTAGCCGAGGACGGGGAGCACGCGCTGGTTGTAGAGCCGAGCCGTGATCGAGGGAGGCGATCCGCTCAGCGCGAGGCCCACGACACGCGAGACCCACTTCGCGCCAGCCTTCAGCCAGATGTCTCGCTCCGTCGCGCCGGGGTCGACCACGAAGCCGAGGTACTCGCCTTTGTCGTGGATCAGCATGGATGACCAGGACGGGATGTGGCGATGCAGCCAGCCCCTGAGGTCAGCGATCGCCGCGTCGTCGAGCTCGCCATCGAGCGGGAGTATGTATGTATGTATGTGTGTATGTATGCATGTATGCGTGAATGAATGAATGAATGAATGAATGAATGAATGAATGAATGAATGAATAAGTGAGTGAATGAATGAATGAATGAATGTGTATATGTATGTAAATACAAGATTGCATTGGCGCTTCGCGCCATGCACCTCGGTCCTTGAAGCCTGGCATGCAGGCGGAATGGCAAGAAGGTCAAACAGACACTTAAGCGATAACGCCTTGCTGCCTTCTCCGACATCGCCGTTATGATGATATGATTCGTTATCCCTCCTCCGTGATTATTTTTCCTCATTCTCGCCCTACCTTGCAAATTGTTCCCTATCCTCCTGTGCTTTGTTTGCGGAGGCTCCTCCTTGGAGAACATCTGGGGGCCTCACGGAAGTTTTTCAGGCTGTCTTGAGGCCGTCTTCTGGGGGCCTCTGGGGGCTTCGTCGGGCCATCCTGACTCCAACCGCGGTGTCACTGAACGACCGGGCTACGATTTGGAATGCTTCGGAGGGTGTCTTGGGGCCATGTTGGGCCGTCATGGGGCTCTCTTAGGCCATCTTGGAACACTGTGGTGCCTTCTTGGGGCTCTCTTGGACTGCCTGGAAGCCCTTTCGGATGGTTTCGGGGCAATTTTCGAGCCTCACAGGCGGTCTCGGACGCCCAGAAGACCGAAGAACAGGGCATTCCCAAAATCATTCCAAAACCTTACAGAATCAATGTTTTTCTGCGTTTGGGAAGCCTCTTGGGGGTCTCCTTTGGGTCGCCTTCAGGCGTCTGGTGGGTGTCTGGGGCCTTTTGGAGCCCTCGGGGGGACGTTCGGCCACCCTCCTGACTGAGTTAGGCCTGTTGCCTAGGTCCAGCAAGGGCTTCCAAGAGCTCTGAAACTCCTGCTCCTCCTCCTCCTCCTCCTCCTCCTCCTCCTCCTCCTCCTCCTCCTCATCCTTCTCCTCCTCCTGCTCCTCCTACCCCCTCCTCCTCCTCCTCCTCCTCCTCCTCCTCCTCACCACCACCACCACCACCACCACCACCCACCACCACATCATCATCATCATCATCATCATCATCATCATCATCATCATCATCATCATCATCAGCATCATCATAATCATCATCATCATCATCATCATCATCGTCATCATCATCAGCATCATCATCCTCATCATCATCCTCATCCTCATCCTCATCGTCATCGTCATCATCATCATCATCATCATCATCATCATCATCATCATCATCATCATCATCATCATCATCATCATTACCATCACCATCATCACCATCACCATCACCATCATCATCAGCAGCATCATCATCATCATTAGCAGAATCAGCAGCAGCATCATCAGCATCATAATCATCATCATCATCAGCAGCATCATCAGCAGCATCATCATCATCGACATCATCGTCAGCAGCAGCAGCAGCATCAGCATCAGCGTCAGCATCATCATCAGCAGCATTAGCATCGTCATCATCATCATAATCATCATCAGCATCATCATCGTCTTCATCATCATCATCGTCGTCCTCATCAGATTCATCAGCATCGTCAGCATGATCATAATCCTCACCATCAGCATCATAAGCATCATCATCATTAGCAGAATCAGCAGCAGCCTCATCATCAGCATCAGCAGCATCACCAGCAGCATCGTCATTAGCAGTTGCAGCATCATCATCATCAGCCTCATCATAATGAGCAGCATTGACATCACCATCTATATCATCACCAGCATCGCCACCACCATCATCAGCAGCAGCATAAGCAGCATAAGCATCAGCACCAGCATCAGCATCTGCATCAGCAGCATCAGCATCAACATCAGCAGCATCAGCATCAGCATCAACATCATCATCAGCATCAGCATCAGCGTCAGCGTCAGCACCATCAGCATCACCATCAGCATTAGTATCCTCCTCCTCCGCCTCCTCCTCCTCCTGCTGCTCCTCATCCTCCCTACCGCACGGCCGAACATGAGTTCGAGTTCCTGACACGCCCCAGTTCAGACCGTTCGCTGAACTGCAGCGGGGCGTGAAGTCGACACCCCCCTTCCGCGCGGACGAAGACGAGGTCGAGTTCACGACACGTCCTAGATCTGACTGCTCGTCAGGATTGCGCTGTTGCTGCACTCAGCCTCCTTCCAGCTGCGCTGTTGCACGGGCACGGTGGCGAGGTTAGCCGCAGGCTGCCAGATAACTGTCGGAAGCAAGCTGGGCATCAATGTGCGCACTGCCACGCCATGTATCTATGTGGATGTTACTTGCCTGGGCCTCGAGAGACGCAGGACCCAGCAGGGCCTCGACCTGTGCGATGACGACGGCACGCATTCACAAGAGACGGCCGCCCCCCACGATCCCCTGGGCAGGCCAGCCCAGTTTCCACAAAAATGGCCCAACGCTATCGGCAGGTGGCTCCCCGGGGCAGCACGGGTGTGCGCGCCTGTGAGGGAATCGGCTCTTGGCCCTCCTGGACTCTCTGGCAGGCCGGGGGTCCCGAATGCGACGGGGTCCGGGACAGAGTACCCCCCTGGGGCCCATGTCTTGTCTCGTGCTGGTCCACGGGCCTCCCCCGGCTCAGGGCTGACGGCCACGCAGGCCGAGCAGCACCGAATCGTTCCGCAGTGGGAGACGAGGGGAGGAAGGCCGCCGCAGCGAAAGGGGGACAGGAGGAGGCGGAGAGCAGAGAGGGAGGCTCGCCAAGGCACCCAGCGCGCGCCGTTCCATGGAGGCGCGAGCAGGGACCGAGCGGACATCCAGAGCGGAATAGCAGGCAGCATGATGCAAGTGCACGTCGTCAGTACAGCCATCGTGCTGCCGTAGGGAACGCAGAACAGGGAACGCAGCAGAAGGAACGAGAGGTGGCTCTTCTGGCAGCGGCGGGCCACGGCCACGTAGAAGCTCCAGAGCCTAGATCTAAGGAGCGGCCCAGAAACCGGAGCCCCTCCAAAGCCCAAGGTGGCCCTCCTCTCCGCGTCCTGACTGTATCCATCATCCGTGCGGCCTTATCCTTCTCAGCGGGCTTGCTTTTCACGGGATCACAAATCATGCCACCAGGAGGGAGACGTGAAGGAGGAGGAGGAGGAGGAGAAGGAGGCAGAAGGATAATGACAGTGACAAGTGCGGGGGGGAGCCAAGGATGCAAGACACGACAGAAAGTGTTTCAACTCAACATGCCCTGTGGATGCGATACATGTGCCCTTTGGAGTCATGCATGCATGACGTACTAACACACCCGCAAGTGCTGGTGGACCACCACACCATCTCGGCGTGGATTCCTGTTTTCGGGCGTCGTTTGAAGACTCCGGATACGGGCAACCGTGCATGCGCATTCCAAAAGATGCCAGTAGGAAGAATGGAGATAGAACCGAGTGGGATGCGCGGGGGAGCCATGTGGAGGATGCCCAAGGAAGCTGACAGGGGTGCGGGCAGATCGTCTAAGCAAGGGCTTCCGCGTCCTTGTTCCAGATGGGGTCATCCCTCGAGGATACCGCCAGGCTGAGAGTGATGAGCACAAGGCCTGCCACGATGCATGCTGCAGATGCGGTCGCCATCTCAGGCTTTCACACTGTGACAAGTTGGCACTTCGAAATTGTTTACATGTTATATGCCAGACCAAGGCCGACCAACTATGTAGTCGAAACACGGCTGGGGTCTCAACGTCGGCTACACCACCCACTCAAAGCTGCACGATAATCATCCAGTGTCTGTCGGCCGACCAAAACATCAGCTGGTCGATCAACACTCGGAGTCCGCGAAGCGCGAATCAGCCCCCACGTACGAGCAGACAGCAGATATGAGAAGCGCGCGCACGCACACGGGCGCACACACGAAAGGCGGGGCAGCGCAGCAGAATTGGGACGCTGAGGCTCCCCCGAAAGTTCCCTACTCAGGGCGCGCCGTGCGGTGCCCTCCCTCCCCCGAACGGCGGGCTCCCGCGCCGTGGCGACGTGCCGGCGACGGTTTTTTCCGCTGCCACGCGGGAGGACTGCGAGGAACACTCGGCCGGAAGACCCTCCTCTCGGCGGAGTGTTCCTCGCAGTTCTCCTCCTCCTCCTCCTCCTCGTCCTCCTCCTCCTCCTCCTCCCCCTCCTCCTCCTCCTCCTCCTCCTCCTCCTCCTCCTCCTCCTCCTCCTCCTCCTCCTCCTCCCCCTCCTCCTCCTCCTCCTCCTCCGCCTCCTCCTCCTCCTTCTCCTCCTCTCATCCTACTCCTCCTCCTGGCCGGTCCTCCCCCCTCCTCATCCTCCCCATCCTCCTCCCCTCCTCCCCCTCTTCGTCCTCATCCTCCTTCCCCCCTCCTCCTCCCAGCAGACGCGCCGCGGAGCGCCCCCCCCCCCCCCCCCCGTGATGGGGTGACGCCGCGGAGGGCCACGGAAGCCGCTCCAGGAGGCGCGCCGTCGCAGCGCCTCGGGCGGCAGGCTTGGCCCACCCTGGGCCGCCTCGAGCCAGAGGGATCACGAAAAACGGCACAAGCATAAGCTTAGGTCGGGCATGTCCCCCTACAGGCACATTTTGGACGAAAAATAAAAAATAATCAAAAAATGTTCACAAATGGCCCAACATGGTCGAAAAGTCGGCCCCAGAGCATTTTTGTATAATTTTTGAACATTCCTCCTGTAGAGGGACAGGCCAGGCCCGACTTAAGCATAAGCGTTTCAGGCTCTGCGCGGATTCCTTGGATCTGGAGACCCCTCCCTGGCGCGCGCGCCCGTCCCTGGCGCGCGCCGCCAGGGGGGTCCCAGCGCAGATCCGAGACCTCCGCAGGGACCGCCAAAGGTTCTGCTTGTGCCGCTGCTCTGTCCTCCGAGTCGAGCTGCGCCCCGAAAGCCCCGAGGCCTCCGGCGGCGCCTCGAGGCGCCTCGAGGCGCGCCTCGAGGTGCGCCCGGGGGCACCCCGAGGCGCCTCGAGGCGGCAATGATGTCGCGGGACGCCCCGAGGCGCAGGGCGCCGCTCAAGAAGTAGACAGGCGCGCTGCACGACTCGCAGAAGAACTGACTGCTCGCACACGGCCCGCATCCGCCGTGGGGGACTCACGATGCATGGCATCGATGCAGGCACGTGTTGTTCGAGCGTTTGCGAGTAGGCACTTTGCGAGTAGTGGAACGCGCTCGGTGAAGAAGGCACGCCGCCGCGGAGTATCGGGATCTGGGCCCCCGTGCATGCAATGCCGGGAGGCGCGCCCCGTCTTCCCATCCCATCATCGGAGGGTTAGGTCGGGCGTGTCCTCCGACAGGCGGATTTTGGGACGAAGAATAGAAAGTATTCGAACAATAATCCACAAAAGTATACTCAACTTCGCCCCCAGACTATTTGGACTAGTTTTGAATATTCCTCCTGTAGGGGGACACGCCCGACCTAATCATAGGGGGTTGCGGAGTCCCTGAAGACGGGGTGGGGTGGGCACGAGTGGGCCTCATGGCCGACTCAGAATCAAGAGAGGCATCATAGCCTCATCGCTCGTCTCATCATCGACTTCGTTCCATGCGTCAGAGTGCTCTCCCCTCGAGTCATGAAGGAATCACGACGGGAGGCTCATCACTGCCTTCGGATTCTGGAGGCCCTCACACCAGGCCTCGGGAGCACCAACAGAACCGGCTCGGGATCAAAGCCGGGTCCCAGGCAAGGGGCCGAGGCCTCTGGGGGTCGACGTCATGAAACAGCATGACGCTGGGGGCCTGGGCCTGGCGCCCTGCTGGGGCGACCAGGGTGCCCTGAGGCGCCCCAGCGCCGCGAGGCTGCCCCGGAGAGGAACGGGCGGGGCCCGATCCGGGACCTGCTGCTTGGACCTGGGTTGCGGCCAAGCCCTGGCTCCCATGGCAGAGCACCTGCTGATCGGCGGCGCCCTGGGTCCAAGTTGCGGTCGTGGCTACGGCAGGGCTGCTGCGGAGCGAGTCGGGCACTGAGGCGGCAAGGTCGGGAGGGAGCGGGGAGAGGGCCGCGGACGGCCTGAGTGCCCTCCGAGCGTGAAGCACTTCGGGACATGTTGTCTGGCCTCCTCGATCATCTACCATCCTCGACCCTCTACTCTCTTCGATCCTCGCTCCTCGATCCTCTGCCCCATTCGCTCCCCGATCCTCCTCCTCTGTCCTTCTCGGCCCAGCGCTGATCTGTCCTCCGTGGGGTCTGGGGCCCCAGGACGAGCCGCCTGGCGGTCGCAGGGCGGCCACCGAGGGCCGCCGGGGCGGGGGGCCACGGCGGTCGCCAAGCGAGCGGGGGGCACGGGGTCTGCTGACCACGCGGCGGCCACGGCAGCGCGGGACGCCACGGGCGGGGGGCGGCGGGGGGGGGGCGGAGGAACACTCTCGGGGACACACGGACCACCCCGCGAGCGAGGGTACAATCAAGCTGCTGCAAGAAGGGACGCCAGAAAACAAACGAAGCCCCTTTTTGGCACCCAAAGAGACTGGGTGCACGAGGAGGGCTAAAGGAACAACCACGGAATGACCTAAGGAACAGCAAGCCCCTTCCGAACCCAAGGCGGTCCTTCCGAGCTAACAGCGGTCCGACCGTATCCAAGCACAGCGCTGCCTTTGCAGCGAGTGCCGCCTTCGCAGCGAGTGCCGCCACGAGGGGCTCCACGGGGGCCACCGATGCGGGTCCCAGGCTGCCGAGGGCAGGGTGCGCCCTGACACAGCCGAAGGGTCGAAGCGCCTCGTTGTATTGCGTTCGTATGTGCATGCACAAAAGAACCAAGCGCGCGCTTCGCGCACGCGCGCTCGAGCGGTTGTGAGGCCAGGGCCACGAGATCTCCAGGGATCCGCTGCTCTCTGGCCAGGCCCGTCCTGAACCCGGCAGCTGTGGTATACGCCCGCCTGGCCAAGCCAGAAGGGCGTGGCGCATGCGCCGCTGCCGGGCTCAGGGTGGGCGCGGCCAAGGAGCAACGTACATGTGTAAATCTCGTCGCCCTGGAGGAGCGAGGTCGAGTCATATCACAATACTTGGTGCCCGGACGAGATGAGAACAGGCCGCAGGGTAACGCCGAGCCCGCTGCGCGTTTTTGGCATTCGTGGCGTATTCTCCCGAAGGGACAGACGAGCAATGCTAGGAGGAGGATACGGAGGAGGACAACGAAAGGGAGAAAGGAGACAGGATATTGGATGGCAGGGAGGAGAGGGTCAAAGGCGCCAACGCTCCACTGAAGCAATCCGTACCGCGAGGGGCAAACTCGAGACAAAGCCGCCACGCCACCCTCGTTGGCATCCTCGTTATCCGCGTCCATGGACTCCCCCTCCTCCTCCTCCTCCTCCTCCTCCTCCTCCTCCTCCTCCTCCTCCTCCTCCTCGACCCCATGCTCCTCATTGTCCTCCTCCCAGCCCTTGCGTCCTCAAAAGGCCAGAACAGCCAACCTGGATGCACACAACATGAAGAGCAAACCAAACAAGAACGCGGCATGCAATTTGTACAAAAGAGGCTGTCCAAGACACTGTCAGTTCCCTTATGTACCCGTCTCCCTCTTACCCTTTCCTTCCCACCCCATGTCTCCACCTCCCCACCCTCCTAGTTCGTCCCTCTTTCCACGGAGGTGGCGGCCAGTCACTGGTCGACACGCCACGCAGGTACCGATGTGAGACCTGCGACCCAAGATCCGAACATGGACGGTAGATCACGATCGAGACGCGCGAGCGTGCGCGCCCAAGGCGTAACGAAACAAACGGATCGCCCCTGGAGCGAGAAGGACAGACAGCAGGGAGTGATGCTGATGGTTTTTGGGCAGATCCACCGAGGACAGCACGGCAAAGAAGACGCTGCCATGGTCTCGTAGCAGAGACGCATCCGCACGGCGGAGCGCAAATGGGTGATGACGGTCTCCGGAGAGACCGGAGGGCAGGCATGCACGGCCAGAGCCTTCTAGCCAGGCAGAGGCACTGGGCCTCGTGGCGAAGCGGTGTGCCCAACCGCTCCGCGGCGGGCGAGTCGGGCCAGGCGGCGCCCAGGTCTTGCTGCGCCCGCCGGGGTCACTGGCAGAGGAGCTGGAGGAGGCGAGGGGGGGGGGAGGAGAAGGAGGATTGGGAGGGCCAGGGTGAACCCCGGATGCTTCAGCGATGCTGCAATACGCCCTCCCGTCCCAGGTCCCCCCCTGGCACGCCCCATGCGAGCCATCCTTTTCACTGCAAGAGGCGCGCCCCTTTGAAAGGCCAGCTCAAATGAGCCTGCAGTCTTGGCCAGGGCCCCGCTCTGAAACAGAACAGCCTTGCACACTTCTGGCGCGTAACCAGGAATCCGCAACATTCTGACTATACGGTTAAACAAAGTGTCCAACGAGATTCCCCTTTCAAACAAAGACAAGCCCCCCATCCGTACATATGTTGCAAAAGTGGCCCTTGTTGCCATGAACTGCGAGAAGTGTTCAAGCGAGCACTTCATTGAACAAAAAACCGCCCCAAGTTCGTGTGGCATTACATGTGTTGAAACCTCGGAAAAGAACGAAGTCCCGGGCGAGACCAAACTTCGAAAATGATGCGTGCGGATGTGCGCGTCGCGGAGGCGCGAGCCTCACGACCTGTGCCCCATCGTTGTAACAGCTGCAAGATATTGAAAGGAATGCGCGCGGCGAGAAGGCGAAAGCTCTATCCGTGGGACTGCTGCATGCCTTGAAGACGAGGCGGTGCGGCGCTACGACGAGAGCCCGAGATCGCAGACGTACCGCCCTCCGTCCTGGAAGCTGCAGCGAGATGCTCCAACGAATGCGCGGGGCGCTAGGGCGAGAGCTAATGGTTCGAACACGAACCCCAAACATCCCTGAGACTGCTGCCAGCTCTTCAGACGAGTGCGCGCGGCGCGCGCCACGGCGGGCGCCACTTAGGAAAGAAAAAAAACGGCCCCCTGCATCATCGAAGCTGCTCAACCTGTATGAGAAGTGTGTGCGGCGCTGCGGCGAACGCCGCAAGTTGGAAAAAAACGGCCCTCCATCCTTGAAGCTGCTGAAAAAAGTTTGAGGCGAGCGTGGGCGGCGAGGCGAGAGCCACATACCCCGAGTTTCTTACTAAGCGTCGGGGGGGCGCCACCCCCGCCGATAGCCCCGCATCGACCCCCGTCGCGGGCAGCCACCGCGCGCCGAAGGCGCTCCGACCCCCGTCGGGGCGCGACGACGAGGCGAGGTTGACCCCTGTCGGAGGGGTACCCCCCCACGCTTAGTAAGAAACCCAGAGTAGTGAAAACGACCTGTGCTCCACCCTTGCGGTCGACGCAAACTGTTCAGACAGATGTGCGCGCGGCGCTGGGGCAAGAGCACAATTTTGAAAACGACCTGTGCTCCAACCGCTGCAGGATTGTGAAACGCATGTGCGCGGCGCTACCGCGAGAGCCACAGTTCGAAAACGACCCGTGCTCCATCCTCATAACCGCTGCAAGTTGTCAAAATGAATGCGCCCGGCGCTAAAGCGACTGTTGAAAACGAACTGCGCTCCATCCTTAAAGCTGCTGCACCTTTCAAGCTTTAGGACCATAAACTGTGAGGACGTCTCAAGCGAAACGCCCAGCGCACCCTACGGATGCGCCCGGGGGTGAGACAGGGCGGAGCGATGTAGAAGGATAAGGACTTGAAGAGGACGAGGAGGAGGAGGGGGAGGAAGGGGGAGAGCTCCAACTGGGGGGGCGCAAGGCGTCGAGGCCCGCACCCCCCAACCGGGCGAAACGATGGAAAAGCGGAGGGCTGAGGGCGAAGCGAGGAACGATAGAGGACGGAGAAGGCAGAAGCAATGAGCACGGAGGGGAAAATCAGCAAGAGGAAGAGAGGAGGGAGGTGGCAGGAGCGAGGGGGGCACGAAAAGGAGGGAGAAGGAGCACAGGGAGAATGAGGGGAGGGGACAGGAAGCACCAGGGTGGAGGGAGCAAGCGCGATGGGCGGAGCGGCGAGGGGGCGCGAGGACAGACGAGGGAGGCAGCAAGACGACCTCAATGAACTGGGGAAGCTCTCCCCTCCTCCTCCTCCTCCTCCTCCTCCTCCTCCTCCTCCTCCTCCTCCTCCTCCTCCTCCTCCTCCTCCTCCTCCTCCTCCTCCTCCTCCTCCTCCTCCTCCTGGTCTGCTCGTCCAGGCTATCTCAGCAAGTACGCCAGGGCTCCCGTTCGCGCGCTCGTTCGCCCGAGCAGGCGAGCAGGCGAGCGGGCGAGCGGGCGAGCGGGCGAGCGAACGGCAGGGGGGGGGGGCGAGCGAGCGAGCGGGCGAGGGAGCACGGGGATGGCGAGCTAACGAGCGAGCGGGCGAGCGGGCATGCCTCTCGCTCGCGCGCGGGGTCCCAGAGTTTCTAGAAGCCCATGCGTTTCTGGGAACTCATGGGTTCCTGGACACCCACGGGTTTCTAGAAACTCCCTGGCTCATATTCTGGAGACCCCAGGTTTCTAGAAGTCTGTGAAATGTGTCCTTTAGTTGCAGTTGCGGTTGCGCCCGCGGGCGGGTTGAAATGTGTCCTGTAGTTGCGGTTTCGGTTGTGGTTGCGCCCGTGGGCGGGGTGAAAGGTGTCCTCCAGGTGCGGTTGCGGTTACGGTTGCGCCCGCAGGCGGTTTGAAATGTGTCCTCTAGTTGCGGTTGCGGTTGCGCCCGCGGGCGGGTTACAATGTGTCCTTTAGCTGCGATTGCGATTGCGTTTGCAGGCGTGTTGAAATGCGTCTTCTAGCGGCGGTTGCGGTTGCGGTTGCGCCCACGGGCGGGTTGAAATGCGTCCTCCCGCGGGCGGGGTGAAATGTGTCCTCTAGTTGCGATTGCGCATGCGGTTGCTGCCGTTGCGGTTGCGCCCGCGGGCGGGGTGAAACGTGTCCTCCAATTGCGGTTGCGGTTGCGCCCGCGGGCGGCTTGAAATGTGTCCCCTAGCTACGGTTGCGGGTGCGCCCGCAACCGCAACCGCAAGTAGAGGACATTTCAAATCAGGTCAGTCCGGAGGGCACGGAATTCCAACGGGCTCCGCTGGGAAATAGTTACGCAAGCCACTCGCGCCCGTCGGTCGCGCGCGCATGTCGGAATCCTCCCAAATACTTCATCGCCAACGCATTGGCCACCATCATCGTCGTCGGCGCAATCAGCATTGGCGCCGCCATTGGTCATGCCGCCGCCATCATTGTCTTCACCAGCATCGCCACCATCATCATCGCGCCTGCCTTTCGTCGACGTCGCCGCGATACCGCGCCCGCCCGAGTCACCGACTCGCACTGAAATCCGACATGCAAAGCGCGCCGGGAAATCCCCAGCGGCCGGCGCCACTTCGACCAGGCCGGTCGCGCCAGACTGGCCGGGCGCTCGGTGCGAGATCCCGCGCGCCCCAGCGCGGCCGCAGCGATGCGCCAGCCAGCGCCAAGCAGCCATCGAAACCGCCGCCGCACAGGTTTTGCAAAGCACCTCGCGGGTGGGCGGGTGGGAAGATTGCAAGAGCACTTGAATTTAAAATCTCAAGTTCGGCAGAGCCAATGCACCACATAAGCCCTCCAATCTGAAAAGGAAACTGGGATCCACCACCACTCCAAGGCCAAGGTTATCGGTCCACCCTGGGAGTGCGCTCTTGCGAATTGTCAAAACCCCCCAAAGCGGTTCTTCTATTCTTTCATCAAATGCGACCGAAAGGACCTCTCGTGCGCGCATGTTGAAAAAATTCGAAGGCCCTTGCGCGCGTGCTGGGTGGGAGTACGATTTTGGACTAAAAACACCACGTGGGCCACTCGCGCCCGCCGTCCGCGCGCGCACGTCGAAATCCTTCCAACAACTCAATCGCCGACACATCGACACCATCATCGTCGTCGGCGTGATCAGCATCGGCACCGTCATCGGTCTCGTCGTCCTCATCGTCATCGTCGCCACGAGCATCTCCACCATCGTCATCGCGCTTGCCGTTGTCAACGTCGACATGATACCGCGCCCGCCCGAGTCACCGACTCGCACTGAAATGCCCGCGCGTCAGTGCGGTCTGCGAGGCGGGCCAGGAGACCCCCCAGCGGTCAGCGCCACCGCGGACGCGTCGGTCGCGCCAGACAGGCCGGCCGCCCTGCGCACGAGCCTGCGCGCCTTAGCGCGGCCGCAGGGATGCGCCAGCCAGCGCCAAGCAGCCATCGCAATCGCCGCCGCATGGCTTTTGCAAACCAACTAGCGGGTGCGTGGGTGGGCGGATTGCGCGAACAGAAGAGTTGGCTACTTCAGATTAGGCTGGGTGGGTGGCACCACGTAGATTCTCCTTTCTTAAAAAAATCGGCTCTACCCCCCCCCGGATTATCGACACCCCTTTTCGACATGCAATTTACACATGACTCTGCCCGATCGCCCATCCGAATTGCGAATCCGTACAAGGACAGGCAGGCTGGTTTCGATTCCCCCCCGCCCTCCTCTGCAAAATTATTATGCGCGCGCTCGTTGATCAAAATTCACAATGTGCTCCAGAACCCTTTGAGTATATGTGTGTGTGCGTGTGTGCGTGTGTGTGTGTGTGCGTGTGCGTGTGCGTGTGCGTGTGCGTGTGCGTGTGCGTGTGCGTGTGCGTGTGCGTGTGCGTGTGCGTGTGCGTGTGCGTGTGTGTTTGTGTGTGTGTGTGTGTGTGTGTGTGTGTGTGTGTGTGTGTGTGTGTGTGTGTTGTGTGTGTGTGTGTGTTGTGTGTGTGTGTGTGTGCGTGCGTGCGTGTGCGTGTGTGCGTGTGTGCGTGTGTGCGTGTGTGCGTGTGCGTGCGTGTGTGAGTGTGTTGGGGTGTGCGTGTGTGCGTGTGTGGAGTGGTAGGTGTGGGGTGTGATGTGGGTGTTCATGTGTGGGTGTGTGTGGGTGTGTGTGGGTGTGTGTGGGTGTGTGTGGGTGTGTGGGTGTGTGTGCGTGTGTGTGTGCGTGTGCGTGTGCGTGTGCGTGTGCGTGTGCGTGTGCGTGTGCGTGTGCGTGTGCGTGTGCGTTGTGCGTGTGCGTGTGCGCGTGCGTGTGCGTGTGCGCGTGCGCGTGCGTGTGCGCGTGCGTGTGCGTGTGCGTGTGCGTGTGCGTGTGCGTGTGCGTGTGCGTGTGCGTGTGCGTGTGCGTGTGCGTGTGCGTGTGCGTGTGCGTGTGCGTGTGCGTGTGCGTGTGCGTGTGCGTGTGCGTGTGCGTGTGCGTGTGCGGCGTGTGCGTGTGCGTGTGCGTCGTGTGCGTCGTGTGCGTCGTGTGCGTGTGCGTCGTGTGCGTGCGCGTCGTGTGCGTG
>CAUYUJ010022691.1:48472-90350 GCA_963575745.1 Prorocentrum cordatum
GTGGGTGGGTGTGGGTGGGTGTGGGTGGGTGTGGGTGGGTGCGGGTGGGTCTGGGTGGGTGTGGGTGGGTGTGTGTGTGCGCGTGTGCCTTTTCATTCATTTCAATGACCTCTGATGCAATTTCAGCGCGCACAGGCTTCTAGGTTTGTGAAATCTCATCGGACAGTAGCTCGGAACCTGTATGCTCTGACCCTTTTGGGTTCATGTCTCGGGCCGTCTGCGTTGGGCAATCCGCGCGTCGACGTCTTCGGGACTCTTGGGATCCTGCTGGTGTGCCAGTGCAGATTCTCTGTATTCCTCTTCCTCTCTCCCCTGCTTGTTCTCTTATTGCCCCTGCTCGCTCGCACCCCTCGCCTGCGCCTCCTGCCTGCGATCCTACCAGACAGCTGCCGTCTGGGTTTTCACATGGCAACCTTCATGTTCAAAGCCTCCGAGCGGGGGGGGGGAGGAGCTCGCTCAAGGCCGAAAGGCCGCAAATACGCATTGGCTCCTCGCTCGGCTGCGCGCGTGACAAGATCGCCTGTGCTTGGGGCTTGCGACATAGATTGTGACCTCGTGCTTGATTGTCTACGCCTACGGCGATTGAGGCTTCGCCTCTCCTGGCACGCTACCGTGGTGACGTCTTGGGAGCTGGTCTGCAGTAGTCTGGTTATCTTGATAACGACAACGCATCCAAGTGTGACGCGGGGAGAGTGGATCGCCGATCCGTCTCGACAGCGTGTGCCGCACCCCGCCTACATATTCCATATTCCATATTCCATATTTTGGCATTCCATGTTTGTTCTTCTCGGGTTGGATGGAACAGTTGCTTTTAGACCAAGGGTTGGCATTAAGAGTTGGAGAGTTTGCCAGCTCAGACGGCAGATGGCAGCATCACATACCCACGGGAAACATCACCACGTGGCGGACACACAGAGTCCACAACGATACGACCAGGGCTATGTTCACGACTCTGCAGGAACTACAACGGGCCCACGCCGACTTCCAGTCCACCCAGTGGTACCAAGATCAAGTTCAACGATGGTTGGAATATGGCCACTGGGTGGCCGACATGTAACTTCCATGGTGATGAAGCCTCATGCTGGAGGCGATCCTTGCCATGCTTGCCATACTTGCTGTACACCGTTTCCCGCTTCGACCAATCCTCTTTTTCGTATGTATACGTGGCTGTACAGGTACTCTCCAGGGTGAATGTGATGAATACCTTCATACTCATATGGGCACGCGTCAGTCTCTTTCGGCACTACCTGGACCCCAGATCCCCCCCGTAATGATGCAGGAACTTCGGGCGACGATGGGATGGTCCACCAAGATCTCAATCTACAGCGACCTACGGAGTCAGCAACGACACGGTGATGTGACGGCTATGATCTTGGCTTCAGGTTTGTGGCAGATTCTTGCGTCGGCTCCATCCACGCGGTACATAGACTATGTGCATCTTGTTCAGAAGGAGCTCCTCGAGCTCCTCCCGCGGGCAGGTGTGAGCCCGCATGTCTCGACCGTGGTCACAGCCCTCACGGTTACTCTCACGTTGTGTCGTATTCGAGCCCTTTTTTTCACAGGTGTGCGCAAGGGGCGTCAGCAGGCTCGCAAGTTGATCCATAACCTTCCCCCGCGCCTGGTTCCAGCCTTTGATCGGAAAGGTGACGCCGCTCTGTTGCATGCGCTTGAACTGTTCACCTTTGTTTATCCGCAGGCAAAATGTATTTCAGATCCTACGCCGAGGTCCTCGGGACACGACCCAGGTTCCCTCAGCTTTGTGCGCCAACTTGGCTCCGACTGTCTCTACGTGGGTCAAGGTTCCATGGTGCGGCACTCTAGTGGGCACCCTGGTGGAGTTGGGCGCTTCCGTGAGCATTTACGAGGCCTCCGCTGCATCCCCAACGGGACCCCAACTAAGGAGCGCAGTCGGTGCCTCCTGCTGGCCCCCGGGTGCTCCTCTTGGCCCCTGATGCTCTTTCTCGCTGTTGTACCCTCCTCCCAAGCCCACGCTCAGGAGAGCGCGTTTATTGCCAACTCGCGACACGCGGCTAACAACCTGAGTAACCCCCATCTTGGGCGTCTGCGGTCAAGGTACAGGGAGACCCCCAGAAGGCGCAGACACCGGCCCTGTAGGACTCAGGCTCTACCTCATTGCGGCGCTCAAACTGTGCTAAACCAATCTTGGTATGAACGACGCATGGCGTCTCTCTGCACTAGGTACATGGGCTTCTCTAGGTACCTCGCGGGCCGACATGAGTGGCAACACTTTCTCCAACACAAATACGGTGATCTCTATGACCGCCTCCTCCAACAGTGGACTTCGCAAGGTTTAGGCTACGGGCCCCTCAACATCCTGGGAACGGGTCAGACGGTCCTCATGATGAAATGGATCTCTGTGCACCCCCACGCTATTCCTTGGGAGTGCATCTGTCGGGGCCGACGGCATGGTTCCGACTTCCTGTATCATGTGTGGGAGTTTACAACTGTATCCCCATTGGATGGATCGGATAAGGGTTCGATCGTCCCTGAAGGCCTACCTCAACAGTCTGCGACTGCCCGCCCCAGTGCCGACGGTGACCAAAGTGTCTCGCAGCTCGGAGGTAGCAGCTGTGCGCGGCTGGCTGGCCAACACGGCCCAGCAAGCCCGAACTACCAGGCCAGCTTGGGCCACGTGGGCCGCCAAGTCAGCACGGATTTTGGCCCAGACAACGCCGTGCATTCGAGGAGGTATGTGCGACATTGCTCCCATTTTTCGAACCATGCAGTTTGACCAGCTTGCCTCTCTCACTTTAGATGACTTCAAACGCGCCGCCAGAGGCGACGACATGGAACGAATCCCCGTGAACGGCCACATTCCCCTTCTCACTCCGACCTCCTCAAGCGCCCGTACGAAGGATACCCGAGCCTCTTGTAACAAATGGCTAGCCTCTCAAGGCCTGGATAGGACCCAGTTTTCCCCTTTGCGACGGCCTCCTCCACGGCCCACCCCTGAAGGACCCCAAGATGAAGGGCCCTACCGACACTTGACTGCAGCACGAAGTAAGTTCGAGGAAAGGGCCTATAAGGCTCGCCAGGCTTGCACGCTTACGGTGGGAGATGAAGATCCGAACGCTGTGTGGAAAGTCTCTGGGATTTATCATCTGGCTCGGTGGCTTGCTATGATCGCTCGAGCTCCTACACGGTGGAGGGTAATCAATACCCCTGCGATGGCTGTGGTTTCTTGGTATCGGTTATTATACGATTACACAATCCCCAAGAGCATGCGATCACCTGGGGAGGGCCCTCTAAACCAATCCCACATTCCATACATCTACCCAACGGTCAAGCTGAAGCACTGGTGCGGTGATTTTAAGACCCCACCTGACGGCCGACATCGGTGCTTCAAGCCACAACACAGCTGCTTTCGGAACATATGCAGCTTTGTGTGTTTACCGTCCCGTGTGCTGTACCGTTCGATCAGCCGTGCGCCTTTACTTTCCTCTCCAACCAGTTCAATCCAGGATGGTCCTTTCTCCCTCTCGACACAGCCGTACCCAGTGTGCTGGACCAATACTGCCATCTGGTCTCGGCACCGACAGTTGGTCCACCTTTGTGCAGAGGCTGTTTGCAGCCAGTGCAGCTCCCTGGCGTCCTGGTTGGGGACGCAGGACAGGCATGCGAAGCTATCGATGCGGCACGAATCCATGACTGCCTGGACAGGCTGTTCCCAAAAGTTGAAGCCCATCGGTGTACCACTGTGCTCCGCACACAACGCTCCCACGCTTACTTTGGAGGCCATATCAATCGACGCCTGTGGGGCCGCACGGTCTGGGCGGTACGCAGCCTTCGGAGGGCCTTGGAAGGTTTCTTGGGCATGCGGTCATTCTTGGTTGGTGGGCTCGTGATACAACAGCTTCAAGGGATCCCCATAGGTGGCCCCCTCAGTGGCTCCATTCTACACGCGGTCCTCAGCGACCTAGAGTATCAGATGGGCGCCCGCTATCCAGGAAGACGCAGTATTATTCTCACTGGTAGGTATGTCGACGACATCTTATTAGCTTCAAAGGTATGCTGTACCACATGTTTGCGACGACTAGTCTACCCGGTCTATGGGCCAACGGTCTCATTTGATTTTACGGACCCCACCACTGTTGGTGACACTGTCATGGCTCCCTATCTCGAAACAATCTTCTTCTTTACTATCCACAAGGTCTCCCATTGGGTCATGCACAAGAATGGGACATATGCTATTTCGGGAGACAGCTCCAAGCTAGCCAAACAATCCCTACTGCCCTATATGGACCCCTCCCCACCTAATCTCCTAAAACAACAACGCGCCGAACTTCGTGGGCGCATGCGAAGGTGGGAGAACCTCCGAATATGCAACAATAACTGGCTTGTGCTAATTTGCTGGGATCTTCTGGTTATGCTCCGACTTGGCTATTCCCAACAACACATTCGACGGATCTGGAGAGGCCTTATTCCACCCTCTCCTCGACTGGAAATTGCGGAAAATGCGATCCGACTTGTGATGCTCACATGCTGTTCTCTTAGAGCCTCACCCAATACCCTTGCAGCCCTTTTCTCTCAGAGCTTGGAGGGCCCTTCGAGTTGCGACGGCAGCCCGTCCCCACCGAAGCCTGTGCCATACCGACCCTGTGCGATGTTCTCGTCCTGGAAGAAGGGCGGCGGCAAGGGCCTTGGGCAGCAGAGCCGCCAAGGAGGCCCCTACGCGCCCCGTTACAACCAGCAATGGTCACGTGGTGGGTCTGGCCCCACCAACTACGCCTCCTTCGGGGGCAATAGCAGCGGCGGTTTCAGCAGCATGCTCAGTCAGATGACCTCCGTTATGGACACCATCGCCGCCCCCGGGGAGCTCACGCGCGTGGGCAATGCGCTGGCACAGTCTCAGCAGCATCCGACGGTGCCGACCCCGGGGGCGTCGGGCGGGACCTCTCTATCACCACCAGCAGTTCCCGTGCAGACTACTGGCGTCTCTACGACTTCGGAACCAGCCCGTGAGCTTGTCGGCGCGCTCACGGATGTACTCCGATCTAGCGTTCCAGGAGACACCCGACTGCAGCAGACGGTGGACCGCTTACACAGCCTGGTTGGCTCCACCCCTGGGTCAGGCACTTCGACTACCCCTGCGGCGACAGGCTCAACGACGGCACAGGCCGACACCTCCATAGCCAGCCATCCTGTCATCCAGAAGCTCCAGAACAACATGGCGACCCTGCAGACCACCGTCGAGTCTCATGGCCAGCAGATCGGCAGGATTAACAACACCCTGGCCAGTGCAGCGGAGGACTCAAGGGCGACTCGCCAGCTGATGGAACGGATGCTCGGCATGCCTCGACCTACACCCCGGGCAGGACCACCTCTCACCCCGCCCAGAGCGGGCCCACACATCGACCCCAGCTGCGACCACACCGACCACACCGACACCCACAGCTGGGATCCCCATTCGACTAACGACTGGCGGGGGTTGTGCGGCTCCTGCCCCGTCAACCCTATTCAAGACCCAGATGACCATGGCGGGCCATGATCATGCGTTGAGTATCTTGGGCATCAGCGGTGGGCGCCAAAACATGGTTCAGCTCTCCCAGGAGATCGCGTCTGCCGAGGGCGCCTCGATGCCTTTCAGCGAATGGTGGTCTCAGACTCAGCGGTGCAAGGGGTTATCGCAGTGGCAGACGAAGCTTCAGAGTTTGGGAATGCCAGCCACCGACATTCAGTTAACAGGCAGCTTCACGAAGGTCGGACAGGCCATGTATGCCCGTATGCTGCGTGACGGAACGTGGAGCGCCACGGACCCCCAAAACATTGTCATCGGCTGAGCAACAGATCATCCAGCTGCTTCGTGGTTGGTGGCTGCAGGTCCTACAGAACACATCTGACCACTTTTTCGTTTCCTATTAATTCTCATCTCGGTAATGGTGGCTGCATGGACGGCGCATCAGGCTTGCATCTTCGTTGGGTTTGCTCGGACCTCAGCCGAGATCATGCTCACCTTTGCGACCCAGAGGACTGTGACTATACTTCTGCTGGTTGGCAGTCGTCTTTTGCGTCAACTGATTTTCCCTGAGGTTGGTGGGTGTTCTCAGACTGCCGCAAAACTGTTCGGAGGTCGTCATCCCAACACGTTTGCCTCTTCCTCATCAATACGGGCAGATACACAACCCACGGTGGGAGAGACGCGGGCGTGGTTTGTCGCAGTTGCCCAACCCATTCTGATCGGGGTCTGTGCCTGGTTAGGCCACTGGTGATAACGATTGTGATCTCAGTGTTGCTGCAATTAACTGCATCCGTGATGGCTTGAGAACGCTCTTGAGCCTGATGCAGCGGTTTCTTTAGCATCCCACCCCCTTTATCACTTTGGTCGGGATGTGTGTGTGTGTGCGCGTGCCTTTTCATTCATTTCAATGACCTCTGGTGCAATTTCAGCACGCACAGGCTTCTAGGTTTGTGAATTCTCATCGGACAGTAGCTCGGAACCTGTATGATCTGACTCTTTTGGTCGCATGCCTCGGGCCGTCTGCGTTGGGCAATCCGCGCGTCGACGTCTTGGGGGCTCTTGGGATCCTGCTGGTGTGCCAGTGCAGGTTCTCTGTCTGCCTCTTCCTCTCTCCCCTGCTTGTTCTCTTCTTGCCCCTGCTCGCTCGCCCCCCTCGCCTGCGCCTCCTGCCTGCGATCCCACCGGACAGCTGCCGTCTGGGTTTTCACCTGGCAGCCTTTATGTTCAAAGCCTCCGAGCGGGGGGGTTAGGAGCTCGCTCAAGGCCGAAAGGCCGCAAATACGCATTGGCTCCTCGCTCGGCTGCGCGCGTGGCAAGATCGCCTGTGCTTGGGGCTCGGGACAAAGATTGTTACCTCGCGCTTGATTGTCTATGCCTACGGCGATTGAGGCTTCGCCTCTCCTGGCACTCTACCGTGGTGACGTCTTGGGAGCTGGTCTGCAGTAGTCTGGTTATCTTGATAACGACAACTCATCCAAGCGTGTGTGCGTGCGTGCGTGCGTGCGTGCGTGCGAGCGTGCGCGCGTGCGTGCGTGCGTGCGCGCGTGCGTGCGTGCGTGCGCGCGCGTGCGTGCGTGCGTGCGTGCGTGCGTGCGTGCGTGCGTGCGTGCGTGCGTGCGTACGTGCGCGCGCGCGCGTGTGTGTGTGTGTGTGTGCGTGCGTGCGTGCGTGCGTGCGTGCGTGCGTGCGCGCGCGCGTGCGTGCGTGCGTGCGTGCGTGCGTGCGTGCGTGCGTGCGTGCGTGCGTGCGTGTGTGTGTGTGTGTGTTGTTGTTGTTGTTGTTGTTGTTGTTGGTGTTGTTGTTGTTGTTTTACTTCTTTATTGAAACGCAAAGTACGCACGCGCGCGTCGTCGCGAGCGCATGCCGAAATCCTTCAAAAACCTACGGTTGCGCAAGGCTGCCGAAATCGAGCGTCCAAAAATCATACAAAAACGCATGTTTTCGCAACGCGGATGTTCAAAACGAGCGTGCGCGCGCGTTCTTGCGAATTCTTGCGAAAACCACAACTTGTTCAACATGGTCAAAAAAAACGCTACTAAACGGGCTTCGCGCGCATGTCGAAATCGTTCGAACGCCCTTGCGCGCGTGCTGTCGCGACAATCATTTGCAAAAAACCAGGCGACATGTACGTGCGCGCGTCGTCGCGCGCGCATGCCAGAATCCGTCAAAGACCTGCAGTTCCGTAACAATTGCTAAACCGAGTACCCAAATAACATGCAACAACAAATGGTTTCGCAATACCAATACCTATACGACCACCCTGCGGGTGATAAGGAGGTTGTGGGGGGGGGGGGCTCATGACGACAACTGTGATGAACGTGGTGCTGATGGGCGATGATGGTGCGGATGACGTGGCGGATTTTTGTTTGTTCCTTCGCTTGGGCGACTTGCGTCGCCCAAGCGACGGGCAACGACGGGCAACCGACGGGACAACGTGGGCTACCGCTTGACAAGGCCGGGGGTGGGAAACATTTGTGTTGGCGGACCCCTAGCGACAGCAGGGTGAATTCCTCTCGCTGGCCCACGCAGCTTCCCCTCGCCCGCACGCACGGCACGAGCACGAACTCGAAACTCGATTTCCCGGCGGGGGGACTCCGTTACACTGCGATCTCACCCCCACAGCCTCCGATATTTTTATATAAGAAAAACAAAAAAGAGCGCTCGCGCTGTTGCGCATTCTTGAAAAAACCATAGATGTTTCAACGCTGCCATTGGATTCTGCCCAGCGGGCCTCTGCCGCCGCATGCCGACATCATTCGCGCGCCCTTGCGCGCGTGCTATGCGGGGGCACGATCCGTGTCAAATACAACCATGCCGAACTCTTTCCAAAAACCTTTCCATCACCGGCGCGAAAACGCCGTCATCGTCGTCGGCGTGATCAGCATCGGGGCCCGCACTGGCCGCGTCTTCGTCGGTGTCAACATCGTCATCAGCTCGCTACTATCATCATTGCGCCTACCGTTGTCGACGTTGCCATGATACCGCGCCCGCCCAAGTCGCCGACTCGCAGTGAAGTGCCCGTTGGGATGTGCCCAGCGGTCAGCGTCGCCGCGGCCGCGTCGGTGGCGCCAAACTACCTGGCCGCTGCGGTCGCGTGCTAGGGCTGGCGCGGCCGCAAAGATGCGCCAGTCAACGCCAAGCGCGCATCGCAATCGCCACCGAATGGGCTTTGCAAACCAAGTTGCGGGTGGGTGGGTGGGATGCGTGCAAGAGCATGGGATGTGTCGACTCGTTTGTTAAAATGAAATGCACCGCATAGTTTGCTCCGCATAGATTGCTAAACACACATTGTTTGCGCAATCGATGGCTAAAACATGTATACATGTACACATAGACGTGCATACATACAGACAGACAGGCAAACAGACAGACAGACAGACATACTAGAACCACGCGCGCTTCGCGCGCGCTTAGGTTCTAGTCGGTCGCAGGCGATTGGGCCTTCGGGTGCTAGCCGTCGTGGTGTCCTCTGCACTGCCTTGCAGCTTCTTCGGGCCACCTTGGGCCCTCTTCAGCTTTCCCGGGCCGTCTTGGAGCCTTCTTGGGACATCTCCAGACGCTCTTGGGTCGTCTTGGGCAATATTGAGCCGTCTTGGGCTCCTCGGGCAGTCATCTCGCGGCTGTCCTGGGCCGTCTTGTGACCCTCATGCGACCCCCCGCGAGCGCTACTTGATACATCTTGGGGGCTGGGTTCCTTCAGAGAGCCTCCAATCGGTCTATGAGGGTCTTCGGGGGTCATCGAGTCCTGGCGTTGGGTCTTGGGGCCGTTTGAAGGGGCGCCTTCGCGGGGTGTCATGCGCACCGCAGAACGCCAGCACAGACGCTAAGAGCGTCATAACCCTGCAGCTAGCCATAGCGGGCGGAGGGAAGGATAGAAGGGTGGAGGAAGGGACAGAGGGAGGGGGGAAGGAGGTAGGTGGGGAGGGGAGGGGAGGGGGGAAGGAAGAGGGAATACGGGAGGAGGGAGGGGTGAGAAAGGAAGACGGGAAACCATGGAGGGGGGGAGAGAAGGAGCGAAGGGGGGGAGAAGGAGAAGCTGCCGCGGGGGGGCCTCCCGGGGGCGCCGAGGAGACGGTGGTCCGGGGGGAAGGCTGGGCGGTCTTGCCTACTTGCACGGGGCAGCCACACCAAAAATAGGGGGGAAACAAACCTACCTCGCTTTTGACCACCCTCGCTTCCAAGAGATACCAAGCGATGCCAAACTACGGCCTGTACTGGTCAGGCCGCTTGACGAGGAGGCGCGTGGTATGACTTGGTTTTTCCTGGAAGCGAAAGCGGGGTAGGTAATTCACGCTCTGAAAAAAAAACAAAAACGATTGGCGCCGTGCACGGAGCATCTGCCGGAAGTTGACCGCAGGGATGCTCGCTGGGGACCGTGCCCGTGCTCGGGGCAGCAGGAGGGGAGGGCGGACGCGGAGGGGGGCGGAGGGGGAGGGGTGCAGAAGGGGGGAGGGCGTCGTTGTCATCGTCATCCCCCTGCCAATTCTGCGTTAGCGGCCGCTTGGGACTTTGGTATGGCTTTTGTCCCTAAGTAACGAATGCTGTATAAGGCAGGCGGCTCTGAAATCAAGAATGCGAGACATGTGCCGTGCCGTGACGTGCCCGCGTGCCCGCTGGCCGTGCCTGCGTTCTGAGATGCAAAAGAAAACAATAATAACCGAGATCTGTTCTAGAATGCGAGCATGTGCCGCCCACGTGCCGCGCCGTGCCGTACCTGGGCTGCGTGCCCAAATTATAGAATGCAACACTCGTGCCGCCCTCGTGTGGTGCCATGTAAGTACCTTATTGAGGTCCCAAAGCGATTCGCAACAGCTTAGGAAGGCGGGAGTTGGGTTCCGAAGACGACGAATCGAAACAGGGATAGTCAATTCCTTTTACAAGTAAGTTAGACCTATAATGCAGGCGCTGCGTAGAGGCATGGCTCGTAACATCGACCTCTGCCTGGAGGCCAATCAGGCTGGTTTGGAACCTCTTGGAAGCGGTATTGAAGGTTTTGTCTGAAGTTGTTGGGAAACGCCTTCAGACTACACTGGCTTGTCTCGGGGGTCTCTTAGGACATCTTCCAGGCCATTCGGGACTCCGCTTAGGCGGAATTCAGGCCCTCTTTTCGCGAGAACCCTAGCCTTTCAACTCATGGGTCTAGAGTGTGTGATTGAGGATTTCGTAATCTCCAGGCAGTCTTGGAGCCTCTTGGACGGATGCTGGGGATGCCGCCTTAGGTGTTTGGGAGGCCTCCTGGGTCATCTTGGAAGTCTCTCGGGACCGGTTTCGGCCAGCTTCGGGGCCTCTGGAGCCGTCTTGCCTTTTTGGGAGCCTCTTGGGGTGTCTTGGGGCCGTCTTGGGGCCGTGGGCCGTCTTGCGCCCCTCTTGCATATCTTGAACCGCCTCGCGCCCATCCGCCCTCCTGGGGCCCTCTTGGGCCGTCTTGAGCCCCTTGGGGACGGCTTGGGGCTCTCTTTGGGCCCTTGTTTGGGCCCTCTTGCAAAAAGTGTGGGCCAGATTTGAACCGCAGAGGGTTCCTCTTGGCCCGTCGTGGACTGAGGAGCACAAAGCAAATATGCGAAACCCACTCAAAACCAATGGACATCAAAATCAGTGATTCTTGGCTTCTGGGGGGGCTCTGCGTGCTATCCAGGCCCCATGAGCTCGTGAGGGGAGCTATGTGGACCGTCTTGAGCCATCTTGAAAGTGATCAGGCTGCTCTTTAGTACTGTTGGGCACTGAGTTGCGCCGCACTGGAATTGTTTTGGGCGGCCGGGGGGAGGGTCGGAGAGCAGCGGAGAGAGGGGCTCAATTGGGGGGAGGAATCTCAGAGGGTGTCCCAGTCGCGGGCCTGTGCTCCTCGTACCCCCATGTATGTTGACACATCTTAGAACCATCGCGCGCGCTTCGCGCGCGCTCAGGTTCTAGCCCACGCCGGGGGGGCGCTGGACGATCTTGGACAACGCTATCAAGCACAGGCGCGCGACGGCATCTGAGGAGCTTCTGGGGTGTTCCGCATGCTTCGTCAACTGGCTGTTGGAGGCACCTCTTGGGTGCCTCTTGGGGGGGCGTCTGAGGGTCCCTTGGGGACATCGGTTCTGCAATATGAAGCCGTCTTTGGCCGTCTTGGCTGCGTGGAGGCCCGACTTGAGGCCACCTGCGGCCAGATTGAGGCAATCCGGAAGCCTCCCGGGGGCCTCCTGGAAGCAGTTTTGACGCATCCAGGGCACTCTTGGGTAATTTTTAAAGTCTCTTGGACGTCTCCTAGGGGCCTTTTGGGCCCTCAAAAAACTTTTGGGGTCCTCGTCGGACCACTTGGGGGCCTCTTGCGGCCTCCTGTGGGCCGTTTGGGGGGAACGCTCTGCTGTTGGGTCGCGTTCCCTTTCGTGGGCCTCTCTTGTGGCTCTTGGGGCCCTCTCGGGCCGTCTTGGGCGCCTCAAGCACCGTCTTGGGGCCCTCTTAGAGGCCTTTTCCTCTATATGGGAGCGGCATTGGAAGCCTCTTGGGCCGTCTTGGAGCATCGGGATGCCACAAGGCCGAAAAAATTAAAACCCGTCAAAGCCCAATCGTAAAACACTGAGTTGTGCCTCTTGGGGCCACCTTGGGGGATCTCTTGGAACCTCGTCGGCCCTCTTGGGAGCTTCTTGGGGGCCTTTTGGATCCGATTGGGGGCCTCTTGGGACTTCCCGAAAACTTCTCGGGGTAGAAAGCTCGGACTCTCGGTTCGTGTTTCCCTTCTTGGGCCTCTCTTGGGGCCTCTCTTGGGGCCCTCTCGGGCCGTCTTGGGCGCCTCAGGCACCGCCTTGGGGCCCTCGTGGGCCGCCCAGGGCCCTCTTGGAAGCCTCTTCGGCTATCTTGGAGCTGTCGTGGAGGCCTCTTCCTCCTCCTCGTCCCCCTCCTCCTCCTCCCACTTCAGCGCTCTCTACTCCTGATCTTCCTCCTCCTCCTGCAGCGTGTTCCTGAAGGCTCCCGCCGGAACATGCTGTGCACAAGTGCTGTCACTGCTCCCGCCACCGTGCCCTGGGTGGTGGGTCCAAGGCCTCATGGGTGTTGGTTTGGATCTCGTGGTTGGCCTGTCGGGGACGTCGTGAAGGCAGTTTCGCAGCTTCTCGGTAGCCGTTTTGGGACCGTTGTGGGGCCTCCTCGGGGCTGTTTTGTGACCTCTTTAGGCCTCATTTGGGCCTCCTGGGTGCCTCTTGGGGGCCTCCTGGGGCCTCTGGGGGGCTCCTTGGAGCCTCCTGGGGCAATCTTCAAGCGGGAGGGTCGAATTTTGGAGTCGTGGTCCCCCTCTTGGGCGCATCTTGGGGCCGTCTTGGAGCTCTGTTGGGCTGTCTTGGGCGACTCTGGGGCCGTCTTGGGGCTTGGGCCGTCTTGGGGCGCTCTTGGGGGCCTACTGAGCCGTCTTGGAACGTCGGACAGCCGAAAAGGCTGGAAGGCCAAAATCGTTCGAAACCCTTAGTAAAATTGACGATTTCGGCCTCTTGGGCCTACCTTGGGCGTCCTGGAGCGGTCTTTCGGCGACTCGGGGCCCGCTTGGGCCGTCTTGGAAGCCTCTGGAGGCCCTCCTGGACTGCTTTGGACCTCCCCAACCGCCCCGTCCTCCCATGGGGGGTCGGAGGCGGCGGCCTCCGAGGCCCAGGACGCGGAAACCCTTTAAAAACACAGGGAACATGAGCCCCGGTGCTCCCATGGAGGGTCGAGGCAGCTGTTTTCGGGCCCCGGGCCTGCTCCCCCGGGATATATGTATATATATATATATATATATATATATATATAAATAAATACATAAATGCACACATAAATAAATAAATAAATAAATACATACATGTATAAATAAATAAATAAATGAATAAATAAATAAATAAATAAATAAATACATAAATAAATACATACATAAATAAATACATAAATAAATAAAAAATTAAAAACATAAATAAATAAATAAACAAACAAATAAATAAATAAACAAACAAATAAGTAAATAAATGAATGCATAAATAAATAAATAAATAAATACATACATACATAAATCAATATATATATATATATATATATATATATATATATATATGTATGTATGTATGAATGAGTGAGCTTGAGAATGGAGATTAATGTGTGTGAGCATTTGCCTGTTTGAGCTTGCCGGCATAAACCGACCCCTTTCAGTCAAAAGGGGTCGGTTTATTGCGTCCCACTTTTCATAGCTGTTTCTGGGTCAAAATCCCATGACTCAGAGTCTCTGAAACTGCATCTGTGTGTTTGGGGCCTCCTGCGGCCCTCCCTCAATCTGAGACGCGATGGTGCCTCCCTCGACGTCCCTGGCCGAGGCCGCGGAGGCCCCGACACCCGCGCCCGCGCCGAGCCGCTGGTGGGCCCTGGGCTGGCTGGCGGCCGGGCTCGCGGCGGTGGCCCTGCTAGGCCGCGCCGCGTGGCGCGCGGATCAGGGCCGCGACGCGGTGGTGAAGGCGGGCCAGGCGCTGGGGCTGCTGCTGCTCACGCTGGCCGCCTCGTGGTGGCGAGCAGGCTTGGGCTGGGGCGGCCGTCAATCTACGGCCGACCGCGCGGAGCTGGAGCTGCTGCGCGCGAGGCTGGCGGCGTTGGAGGTGACCGAGCCCGAGGGCGCGGCGGACGCGGCGCCGGCGGTCCTGCCCGCGCAGCCGCCGAGCGGGTTGCCTCCCATGCCGCCGCCGTGGCTGCCGCCAAGGGCGGCCCCGCCGCCCGCGGCCGCACCGCCGCCCGCGCCCGTCGGCGACGGCGGGATGGCCGCGCTCGCGGCTTTCGCGGCGGGGGCCGACGTGGGCGGGCCCATGTCCCAGACGTGGGGGGCCTTGGGCGGAGCGCAGCCGCCAGGGGCATCCGTGCAGGCGCTCTCGGCGACGCCCCCGCCCGCGGTGGACTACCCGCCTGTCCCGGGGGCTGCTCCCGCGATGGGGCCGACGCCTGCTGCCGCCGCCTGCGCCCAGCGCGTGCGCGCGGAGCTCGACACCCTGTCGGGCGCGCAGCCCGCGGACCCCTGGTGGGGAGCGCGCTTCTGGCAGCGCGTGGCGGCGCTCGACGCGGCCGGGGCCCTCGCGGCGCCCGTGAAGGAGGCGCTGCAGGCCAGGGGCTACGTGGGGGCCGCCACCGTCGGCGCGCCCGACGCTGAGAGTCTGCGCCAGCTGCTGCGGAGCATCGAGGCGGCGGCGACCTCAGCGGGCTGCGGCGGCGGAGCGCACGCGGTCGGGTTCGCGCAGACGAGCAACGTGGACTCGTGGGCGCATGGGCTCCCTTCCGACTTCCGCCGCGCGGCGGGAGAAATCTACAGGAACATCCGAGGTGCTGGCACGACCTCGGTCCGCCACTGGCTGCAGGAGTACCACGTGGGCTCGAAGACGTCGGAGTCCTGGCAGCACCTGTGGGCCATGGCGTCCTCGGTCGACTTCGCTGTGGGCGGCATCTCCTCGGACCTGGAGCTCTACCAGAAGCTCAACACCGACGATCGGCTCGAGTTGGCTCTTCGACACCTGTCAGCGCATGTATATGAGCAACGAACGAAGGACTACGTCGGCGCGGCACGTCTTCGAGCTGTGGCTGCTCCAGGCAGCGCGATAGATATTGCGCCAAATTGGATGATAGGCGAGGCCACTCTGCACTCCAAGTTGGAACACCAGCGTGATGAGCGGGTGCAGGCCGAGCTTCGTCGTCGAGGCAAGGGCGACAACAAGGTCGACCACAAGACTGACCCCAAGGGCGGCAAGCCCAAGGGGTCGGGCAAATGACCCGACGACGCCGGGGAGCGGCCTTGGCAGCCGGGGGCCGCTCCACGTCAACCGGATCTACGGCTGCGACTACCAGGGGGAGGACACCGTCGCCGCGGCGCCGCACCCGATGCCGCGCCGCAGCCTTGCTTGCGTGCGCCGCCGCCTTCCAGGCCTGAGCTGACCCGCCGTGGTGAGTTCCCCGACCTACAGGAGGTGGCCGAGGCCTTCGAGCTGCGCTTGACCTGCATGCCGATCCCGCTGCTCCCCATGCCGCCGCCGAGCTCGGCGGCCTCGGGGCGACTGCGGCAGCGGGCAGCGCACAGGAGGGCGATTTGCAAGGCGGCGAATCAGATTATTGAGGGAATCAACAGAACTCATTCTGGTAACATGCGACGACCAGCGAGTGGCAGAGCGAATGTTGAAGATAGACGAGGCGACGGCTCTGCCACGGGCCTGGCTCAGCTGCGCGCGGTGCGCCTTGCGCAGGAGTCTGGCCAGGTTCGCCGGCCCGAGAGGGTGACTGGCGTACAGGCGTTGAGGGATCTCCTCAAGCTGGGCGAGGTCTCGTACACAGGCTGTAAGAGAGTGGCCGTGCATGTGCCTTTCGAGGCTGACCGCATAGACGAGGTGGTTACTCACAAGACGGTCCGCATGCTCGACGCTCTGCCTTCGGACGAGGCCGCCTTCTACCGAGATGAGGACAATGTGATCGACTGGACTGGAAAATCGGAGATTTTAAAAGATGAGTTGGAGCATCACTTCGGCTTCCTCGGCGGCGACCAGTCGGAGTGGGTCAAGTATTTACTTCGCGACGACCTGCCGCCCGGGCTCTGGGTCTTCCGCACTCGAGAGCAGGTCAAGTCGGTCAACGGCGTGAGCGCGGTGCGGAAGAAGGACCCGACCAAGCAGCGCAAGCTGATCATGGCCGTCCCTGCCAACTACGTGTGGTGCGACGTGCGAGGACGCGAGGACCACGGCCTGGGCGGGGGAGGAGCCTTAAGCATACTGTGGGCTCCGCACGCCGCCTTGAGCGTTGCCCGCTGTGACGAGTCCAACGCGGTCTCATCCATCGTGACGCCCGAGTGGATGTGGCCCTGGATGGGTACGCCCCCGGTAGCAGCGGGGACGCTGAGGTCGCTCCTGCCGAGCGAGCTGGCAGACGCGCCTGACGACCTGCCGATCTACCCGTGCTACACCCGTCTGCCGATGGGCTCGTCGCACTCGGTGCACATCATGATGTCCATCAACATGCAGGCGCTGGGCCGCTGCTTGGTGAACAGCTCGAAGGTGCTGCAACAGCTGGAGGCGCCGCGCCAGGAGCTCGCGGACGTGGTGGACGTGGCCGACGTCGAGTGGGTCCGCCGCCAAGAGGCGCGGCGCGCTGGAGGGCCCGAGGGTGCGGGCTTGTCTGTGACCGAGTTCGTGGACCAGGTCAGGGCCCTGAAGCAGCTCGACTCGGGGGTGATGGTGGTCCTGCACGTCTTCGCGGGCCAGCGCCGACAGGACGACGTGCAGCAATTCATCGAGCAGCTCGGGGACCAGCACGGCGCGAGGGTCTTCGTGTTCAGCGTCGACTTGGCGTACGACCGGAGGTGGGACTTCAGCGACCCGCACACGGTCTCCCTGCTGCTGGGCCTCGCCAAGGAGGGCCTCCTGGACGTCGTGCTGGGCGGGCCGCCGTGCGCGACCTGGAGCCGCGCGCGCTTCCGCCTGGACGGGCCGCCGCCGCTGCGGTCGCGGCGAGAGCTGCTGGGCCTGGGAGGTTTGACTGCAGGCCAGCAGGCGAGAGTGGCCGAGGCCAACGTGTTTCTGTTCAGTTTTCTGGGGCTCTGCGAAGCTGTTCTAGCTCAGGGGGGTGCTTTTTTGGTTGAGCACCCGGCTGACCCGGGCTGCGAGCCATACCCGTCGATTTGGGTCCTGGATGGAGTTCAAGGGCTCGCCGATAGAGCCAGAGTGCCGGTCGTCGAATTAGATCAGTGTATGTTTGGGGGTGTGGCCCAGAAACCTACAGGTCTCCTTTCCAACCTCCTTGGGATCTCTGAAGGCACACTCAGGTGCGACGGACGACACGAACATGGTAAATCGTATGGCCGAGTGTCTGGTGGAACGTTCGCTACACGCCGACTGCAAACATACCCTCCAGGTTTCTGGCGTTTCCTTGCCCTGTGCGTCGTCAGGACCCTGGTGGCCATGGGCGAGGACGGCCGGGGGCCAGGGGGGTGGAGAAGAACAGCTTCGCGGGGCTCGAGAACTACGAACTGGAGCACGTTGGTCGGCGGCCCCCTAGGTGGCGCGCTGTACGTGCTCAACGAGCTCTACGCCAAGGGGGGCAGGGTCAGGCTGCGTGAGAAGGACGTGGCCAGCTACGTGCACGTGGACGATGGAGTGTGCATATCGACTCACCCTCGAGGTCAGCGTTCGACGAGCGCGACCTGCGACGCGGTCATGGCGAAGCTGGCCGGCGCCTGGGAGGAGGTCGGCTTCGTCGTCCCCGAGCGGGTAGAGGCCAGCGAGCTGACCAAGGTCGTGGGCTACTCCTTCCAGGCCGACCCGCCCGTGCTGGCAGTGGAGCCTCAGAAGGCCGCCCTCCTTCAGGACAGCCTGGGCTGGTTGCTCGAGGTACCGTGGGTAGACATCGAGTTGCTCAGGGGTGTCGTGGGCGTGTGGATCTGGGGCGCGCTGCTCAAGCGGGAGCTGCTCGCCGTGCCCCACGCCATCTTCCAGATCATGGAGCGCTTCGAGGGGCGAGTGGCCCCATGGTGGCCTTCGGCCCGCCGGGAGGCTCGCGTCATGCAGTGGCTCGTCCCCAGCATGCGCTCGGAGCTCGGGGCGCCAGCCGCGCCGCTGGCGTTCTCGTCGGACGCGGAGGGTGCCAACGCGGTCGACTTCGGCGGGTTCGGGATCGTCGGGAAGGCAGTGGACCAGGAGCTGGCCGAGGAGCTCATCCTTGCTGGCACTCGCCCGGGCCACACTGTCGCCCGCCTGGATGGCCGCGCGTCGCACCTGAACCGCCAGGACCGCGAGATCGGCTGCCGCATCCCGGTGGTTCCCCGTCGGCTGCTGGAGTCCGACGCGGACACCTGGACGGCGTTGGCAGCTGGACGCTGGCAGCGAGCAGATCACATCACCCTGGGAGAGGGCAGGGCGGCGCTGACTGTCCTGACGCGCGTGGCCGCCTGCCCGGGCTCCCACGGCTTCCTCATCACCAACTTAGAAGATAACGAGACCTTGTCGGCCGCGATGGCCAAGGGTCGCTCAGCTTCGCCTGCGCTAAATCAACTTCTCAGGCGACGTGCAGGACTGTGTCTAGCTACTGGGATTGGCTTTCTGTTGCCGTGGGTGGACACCAAACACCAGGCTGCTGACTGGCTATCACGATGTCGTGGTCGCCTTTGACTCGCGTGGCTGGGCCGCGGCGGCTCGACGAGCATCATGCCGCCAAGGTGCAGCCGCAGACCATTGACAACTACAGACGCGCCGCCAAGTTGCTCACCGACTGGGCGGCGTTGCATGGACTGGACCCTCATGGAGCTGACCAGTGGGACGATCTGCTGGTAGAATTCAAGGCCGACAACGTGAACCACCTGACGCCGGCGAAGTTCGGCCAGGTGGTCGCTTCAGTGGAGTTCTCTTTCCCGCATTTACGAGGCAAGTTAGCCTAGGCCCGCGCTGTTCTTCGAGGATGGGAGTCCGCTGCGCCCAGACGCCACACAGTGCCCCTGGGGCGCTCGCCGGGCAAGTTGCTGGCGTGCCATCTTGCCTCTTGGGGCCACGGTCGCTTAGGGCTGAGCCTGATACTGCAGTGCTCGACTGGAATGCGTCCGTCAGAAATGCTGGGTATCTTGGTCGAGCACCTCTCCTTCCCTCACCAGCGTGGTGCCAGCATTGCATCATCACCGCTTCTCATCGCTCTTAACACTAAGAAAGGTACGAAGTCGAAGCGGGCCCAGGCTGTCATGCTCAATCAGAAGGATGAGGTTTTGGTTTGGATGTTAGCAGGTCTTGCAGCAGCTACTCCGCCTGGTCAACCCCTCGTCCCGTACTCCCTCGCCCGCTACCGCGCCCTGCTCAAGCAAGCCGAGCAGGCCTTGGGCGTGTCTGTGGGCTGGGGCCCGCACAGCCCGCGCGCCGGTTGGGCGACCGACGCCCGCGCGGAGGGGATCAGCTTCTCCGAGATCCGCGAGGGCGGCAGGTGGGTGAGTGACAGCAGCCTCCGCATCTACTTAGACGTGCTGGGCGCGAACACCGTCCTCCAGCAGTTGCAGCAGCGCGGCCTGTCGGACCAGCTGCGCTGGGCGAATCCCAACTGGCCGATCTACTTCCACGCTATCTGTCGGACCCCGACTTCGCACTATGGCACCCAAGGGCACCAAGATGATCAACGGCGTGTGGACCAAAGTGGTAGCCGACAGCCGAGTCGCCTCACCCGCGCCCTCGGCGCGCTATTGCGACAGCTCGTGGAGTAAGATCTCTCCGCTGTCCGCGGCGTCGTCGGCTTTCCACGCGCCAGTGGGACCGGCCGGGGGGCTGGGCCTGCCGATGCTGCCCACGACGCCCGAGGCGGCGCAGGACCTCGCCCGCCGCCTGGAGCTTGAGGCGCACCAGCACCAGGCCGCTCAGAAGGCGTCGAGCGCCCAGGTCAACAGGGCGAAGAGGTCTACCAATCGCTGTGGCACCTTCGTTCGCACCCTGGGCCGATGGGGCTGCGGGCGTCGCTGCAATCTCGTGTCCCAATGCACGGTGCTGCTGGTCGTGATTGCCTTGCTGCCGGCTTGGCTGGCGCCCTCGCTGGCGCGCAGCGTGGGCGCCGCGGTGAGCCCGTCCGAGGATCTCGCCGACGCCACGGGAGCGATCGCCCAGGTGGCCAAGAATGCTACGTTGCTGGTCTCCGACGTCGCCGTGTCTTTCACCAAGGGCACCATGTCCGTGATGCACGAGGCATGGGCGGGCGTTGACCTCACTGATACCTCGGTCAACGCCTCGGGCGCTCGCTCCCTGGTCATCGGCGGAGTGTCGCAGCAGGAGTTCGAGGCAAGCGAGGTGGCGGCCAAGTTACGTCCGCTGCCGCCAGAGTACTCGCAATGGCTGTGGAAGGCAGTGAGCCGTGTGGGGCCCAGCTCGCCGCGCGTCTCGGCGAGCGACTGCCAGTTCAGGACGGCCTCGTACTTCGACTACTTCGAGTTCGAGGCCCTCATCTTCCCGAGCGGCTACGTGGGGGTGCGCTTCGTCTGGACGCGCATGGGCTTCAAGGCGGTGTGGGCCAACCCGCTGTGGGAGCTGCTCGGCGTCGACGTGACCTCCGAGCTGGCCCCCATCGCCGCGCGGACCCGGGACACGATCAAAGAGGCAGTTAACCTGGACTGGCTCCGCGCGCCGCTCACGGACGATGAGGACGAGGCCAGAGTCACGCCCCCGACGTGGTTTCGTTGGCTGCAGTGGGCCCGCCAGTACTCGTCGTGGGCGCAGATCGCTAGCGGGAGTCGGTGATGGCGGGGAACTTTTCTTTCGGCGGTGCTGCAGTGCGAGGGGCACCGGAGTACAGCCCTTTCATGCGTGGTCGGAGTTCCCGTGTCAGATCACAAATGGAAGTCGGAAGTAAGACCATCACCGTGTTGAGTTTCAGAACTCCTTGCAGCACGTTTCCGGCGAGTGGAGTGCGCCACTCGACTTTCCAAGGAGTTGAGCGGCTAAGGCCGCAGAGAGAAGCTTCAGATATGTTCAGGTGGATACCGCATCTGGTCGTTGCAAAAGGTTGTCACCGTCAATTGGATTGGGTTGCCGCCCTACTCCGTCAGCCTGGGTGGGTCTGGGTGGGCACAAAGTTCCCCATCACGTTTTGGGACATTATGAATGGATGAGCTTGAGAATGGAGATTAAAGTGTGTGAGCATTTGCCTGTTTGAGCTTGCCGGCAGAAACCGACCCCTTTCAGACAAAAGGGGTCGGTTTATTGCGTCTCACTTTCCATAGCTGTTTGGGCCCCCCAGAATACTTCAATGAATGAAACTAGGCAGAGTCGTGTAATTATTGAAGCTTCCCTCCCTAGTATCGTGACAAGTATTGCATGTCCCGGAACGTTCCGGGTGCCCTCTCAGACTTTCTCAACGGTGTTGGAAGTAAGACCATCACCGTGTTGAATTTCAGAATTCCTTGCAGCACGTTTCCGGCGAGTGGAGTGTGCCACTCGACTTTCCAAGGAGTTGAGCGGCTTAGGCCGCAGAGAGAAGCTTCAGATATGTTCAGGTGGATACCGCATCTGGTCGTTGCAAAAGGTTGTCACCGTCAATTGGATTGGGCTGCCGCCCTACTCAGTCAGCCTGGGTGGGTCTGGGTGGGCACAAAGTTCCCCATCACGTATTGGGAGATTATCTATATATATATGCATATATATAGCGCCTGAGAGCCCAAATGGCTGCGCGGACGGCGACGGGGCCGGACGACAGAGGCTCTCGGACACGCGAGACTGAACGCTGGAAGGAGAGGCGGCAACGTGCTCTGGCAGCGCGCTTCGGGAGCATGTTTGGGGACCTGGGTAGGCAGTGGTGAAGCCTCTCGGAGGCCGTTTTGGAACCTCTGGAGGCCTCTTCTGGGCCTCTTGGAGGCCTCTTGGTAGCCTTCTGGGCTGTCTTCGGGGACTCTGAGGGCTTCCTGGGAGCATCTTGGGGCGGAGAGCTCGACTATTCGGTGCGTGTTCCCTCTCTTGGGCCGCTGTTGGCGCTTTCTTGGAGCTCTCTTGGGCTGTCTTGGGCGGGCCTGGAGACAGTCTGAAGCTCTCTTGGGCTGGCTTCGGCCTCCCTTGGGGGTGTATTGGCCTGTCTGGGAACAGTCTGGGGAGTCCTGGTCCGGTCGAGGAGCGTCGGAAAGCCGAAACAGGGAGAAAGCCAAAAACATTGGAAAAAACAAGTAAAATCAACGACTTTGGCCTCTCGGGCCGCTCTAGGGCGGCATCTTGAAGCGTCTTGGGAACTTGTCGAGAACGTCCAGAGCTGCCGGGACGGCTGTCGGAGGGCTTCCGACGGCGATTTCAGCCCTCTCAGAGGCGGCCCGGGCCCCGGGCTCCACATGTGTGGTCGAGGTTCGGGCCCCCGGGAGCGTCCTGGAGCCCCGTGGCCCCCATGGGGGTCCGAGGCACCAATCTGGCGGCCCCAGATCCCGTTCCCCGGTATGTGTATATATATATATATATATATATATATATACATACATACATACATACATACATACATACATGCATGCATGCATGCATGCATTTATCTACATATACACATACACATATATATATATATATATATATATATATATATATACACATACAGGTGTTGTCATTGTGTGCCGGGAGGGGAGAGGGGAGGCCAAACACCCCTCTATACGAACATAGATACACATATAGACTTACAGGCACACATACATACATACATACATACATACATACATACATACATACATACATGCATGCATACCACACACATATACATACAAACATATATACATACATACATACATACATACATACATACATACATACCTACCTACCTACCTACCTACCTACCTACATACATACATGCATGCATGCATGCATGCATGCATACATACATACATACATACATACATACATACATACGTGCGCGCATGCATTCACACATTCATGCATGCATACGTGCATACATGTATGCATGCATAGATACATGCATGCATGCATGCATACGTGCGTACCTAAGCACGTACATACCTACACGCCGACATATCTGCAAACCGACATACCTACACGCCAAATACCTACCAACATACATGCGTGCATACATGCATACGTACGTACGTAAGTACATACATGCATGCAAACATGCACATACACATACAGATACACATGCACACACAAATACGTAAGCAGCTACATACACATTATACATACATATCCCTTCACATGTACACACATGTCTGCACATATGCACATATACATTCATATACACGTGCACATACATGTGCATGTATATGTACGGATGGATCAACACGTACATATAGATATACGTGTATACATACATATACATATACAAAGGCAAATACATATGCATATACATGTGCAAAACATGTACATAAACATACACATGTACATCTACATATACGTATACACCTGCATAAACATATACATATGCAGATGCGCCGATGCACATACATACATACATACACACATAGTCACGTACTGGCGTGCATCCATAGCTACACACGCGCCGATATGTATATAAAGACACACTTACACACGATAAGCATGATACATATACATACATGCATGCATACATAATTACATGCATGCATGCATACATGCATGTATACGTACGTACGCATGGTCCATATATACAGGCATCCCTATCTACGTGCATGCATACATACGTGCGTACGTGGATACATACATACACACATACATACATACATGCATACATACATGCATGCATGTATGCATGCATACATGTGTGTACATGCGTGCATGCGTGTGTCTCCTGGGCCATCGAGGGGCGCCTCTGGAGAGTTCCTGGGGGCGCGGCGCCCTGTGTTGGGGCACTCTTGGAGCGTCCCGGGACTTCTTCAGGCGGTCTTGGAGCCTTCTGAGGCTCTCGTAGAGCGTGGGGAAGCCGATTAGGCGAGAGTTCGGAAATCATCCAACTCGTAAAAACGATCCACGAATTTAGGCAGTTGAGGTGGTTTGGGGGGCGTTCTTGGAGGTCCCGGGTCCTGGCCGCCGCTGGGACTGCCAGTCTTAGGGGCCTCTGGGGCCGCCTTGGAAGCCTCGGGGGACACTTGGGGTGCCGTGGGGCTCTTTTGGTGGCTTCTTAGGCAGATCGGAAAGCCAAAAGGCGATCCCGCCAAAATCCTTCGATTCAGAAAAAAATGCGATGTGAAAACAATGAATTGTGCTTCCCTTTGGGGCTGATTAGGGGTCTCGCGAGGCATTTCTGAAGGCCACTTGGAGCCTCTTGGGGGGCTTCGTGGGGGCCTCTTGGAGCTTCATGGTGGCCTTTCAAGGCCGAGGGCTCGACATGTCAGTGCGGGGCCCCCGTCTGAACCCCCTGCTAGAGCAGTCTTGGGTGACTTTGGGGCCGTCTTGGACGCCTCTTGGGCCGTCGTGGGGCCCTCTCGGGGCGTATTGGGGCCCTCGTGGGCAGTTTTGAGGCGTTCTTGGAGGCCTCTCGGGCCTCCTTGAAGCGTCGAGAAGCTGAAAAAAACGAGAAAGCCAAACTTTTTCGAAAACCATTGACAACTCAATGAATGTTGCATCTTTGGGCGCCCTTGGGAGGCCTCGTGGAGGCCTCTTGAGGCGTGTTGGAAGTCCCTTGGGCGGTCGGGAGGCAGCATTCAAAAACGTAGCGAACATCAATTAATATTGGCTCTTCGAGAGTTTGGGGGCGCTCGTGGAAGTCGGTTGGGGCGCCTTGGAGGCCTCGGAAAGCGCCGTCTTGGAAACCTTTGGGGCCGCCTTGGAGGCGTCTAGGGCCCTTTTGGGGGGACCTCTGGGGTGGACCTCTGGTGCTGCCTTGGAGGCGCCTTGGGCCCTCTTGGGGGACTCTCGGGGTGTCTTGGGGCCCTCTTGGGCGCGTCTTGAGCAATGGGGCGCTACTGGAAGCCTCTTAAGCCGTTTGGAGCGTCGGAAACCCCAAAAGGCCAGAACGCACAAATCTTTCAAACGTTGAAGAATCAATGAGCGTTGGGGGCCTCTTGGGGGCCTCGCGCGGGTGTCTTGGAGACCTGGTGGAGCCTTTTGGCGGCCTCCTAGGCGCCTCCTGGAGCCGAGAAGGCGATAATGCCGAAATCCCAAAAGACTAAAAGAACCTGATGTTTGCTTCTCTGGGAGGCCTCTTGGGGATTTCGTGGGGTCCTCTTGAAGGTCTCTCGGGGGGTTCTCAAGGGCCTCTTGGAACTTCCTGGGGGCCTTTTGGGGCCGCGGGCTCGACATGTCACTTCGGGTCTCCCGTCGGGCCCCACCTTGGAGCCGTTTTTGGGACCTCCTGAGCCGTCTTGGAGGCTTCTTGGGCTGTATTAGGCCGTCTTGGGCAACGTGGGAGACCTCTTGGACTCTTCGGCTGTCTTTGGGCGATGTTGGGGGCATCTTGAACCGCCTTGGAGCGTCGGGGAGCCGAAAGGGCGAGAGTGCCAAAATCCATCGAATATCTGTGGGACATCCATCTTTACAAAATTTTCGAGCCCACGTGGGAGTGCTTTTGTTTTTTTCCCCTGCGCACTCCCCCTGACGCTATCCTCCGTGCGTTTCCCAGTGCAAGCACCTAGACAACGAAGCGTGGCTCGTTTCGGCATTTTGCTGGCCGAAGAGCCCCCCACTGTCAACCTGCAGCGCCGGCGAAAACGGATGCATTTGAAAGCCGTTTTCTTCTTCGCCCAGCGCGTTGACAAACACGCAAAGAAACGAAGCCAGCACAGGCGGGAACATGATTTACCCAACTTTGTCTGGATGGCTGTCTTGCCGCACCAACCTCAGGCGATCGCGCCACGACTCCGGGTGCACCCGGGTCGCCGAATCTCTACTGCACTGCGCGCGCCCACAGTCAAGTCGCCCACGCCCCACGGGAATCCCCGCTGGTGGCAAGCTCAGCTCGCGCCCCTCAACCAGGAAGCAATCCGTGAAAAACTAGAGGGTCTACCAGCACAGGCTGGAACATAATTTACCCACCTTTGCCTGGGTGGCTGTCTTGCTTCATCAGTCTCTGTTGCAGCAGGGAGGCGACCGCAGTCCCTGCTGCACTGCGCACTCCCGCCGCCGAGGCGCCCGCACGCCCCAGAAATCCCCGCCGGCGGCAAGCTCAGCACGCATCCCCCCGTCGGGAAGTTCTCTGGCAGAAACTGGAGGGCCGACCAACACAGGCTGGAACATAGGTTGCCCGATTTGTCCTGCGCAGTCACGTGGCATCCACCACATCATATAAACGCTGCAGAAGGCGCAGACAAGGGCCCTGGCCCCAAGCTACCTGGGCGGCGGGGTGGCGGCTTCTGAAGCCCACCGATTCTTCCACGAGGTTGCGAAGAGGGCGAAGAGGGGGAAACGACCAGGAGGAGGCGAGGTGAGGGGCGCTCCGGGCCGAACAAAAACAAACAACGGAGAGGGGACGACGCGAGGGGCGCACGAGACCGCAAAACAAAAACGAAGAGGAGGCGAGGCGACAGGCGTACAAGACCACAAAAGAGAAAAAACGAGGAGGAGTTGATGCGAGAGGCTTGGGAGGCCAAATAGAAGACAAATCGAGGAAGGGGCAAGACTAAGGGTTCACTCAGGAGGCCAAGCGGAAACATCGAGGAGGCGAGGCGACGGATTCAGGACGCCAGAAAAAGAAAACGAAAAAGCGAGGGGGCAGAGGCGAGGGAGCGAGAAAGGAGAGGGCGAGGGGCGAGGGGGGGATGGGGGAGACACGCGGTCCGCCGGCGCGACGGGACTCCTTTCGGGCCCGTTCCTGCCCCCCCCCCGCTAAAGTTGGAGCCGGAGGCTCCTGTCGGGGCCTCTCCCGCCCCCCCGCTCCCAACTCCTAGCTGGGACCCCTGGCGGGCCCTGTCCTGCCAGTCCGAGGATCAGCGGTCTTTACAAGTGGCGGCGACAGTGGACTCGAAGTCCCCCTTCAAACAATTGTGGGGGGGCTCGCGCGGGAACCCTTTCCGATGGCATCGCGGGCGAAATGAGAAGCATCGCAAAAACTAGCAAAACGAATGCCGGTTTCGTCACTGAGGCGAGGCATGAGAACATGGAAATTGGAAAACCAATCGTGACCATGCCAAGGATTGAACCGCGATGCCCGAAGATCAGTGACCTCCCTCATCCGCGGACAGACGGCCTAGTGTCGTAAGTCACCCGCGTCAGCACACCCTTGACTACCGAAAGTACAATGCCTGGCAGCGGACCTACAACGGGAGGGCGCACAAAGGCCGCGGCAGGCAATCCGAATCACGGCGACAGCAAGGCAGGGGCTGACTCTTTTCCGAAGCACCTTGAGCCTCCACAACATGTTAGAGCACCTGTCAGGGTCAACCATAGGGAACCACTTCATGAGACACAGACTGAGAATCGCAACCGCCGAACGCCCAGTCTTCGGGCGCCAACGCTTCAGATGGTCATAGACTTTACGTGGAACCGCCATTCGAGCAACCGTGGGTGGGAAGCTCAGCATAACAGAAAGTAGGGAGCCGTAAGCTTTGAACATATGGTATACAATCGAATGCTTCCACCACCCACGGCGTCGGCGCACAAGGATACATCCATCTGAAGCTAGAAAAATGCACGAACCCTCCAGAGCTCAGCACGAACTCAGCACAGTGCGTAGCACAACGGGGGCGAGCGGCCACACTGACATGACGCAGATGACGCAACTTCACCCCTCCCCCACACATCACGAGACCCTCCAATAACGCTTGGGGATAGCATTCCAAAGCCCCCGCATCAGCATCTGGCCGCAGCGATTGCGCGCAGCGCACAAGGCTGGCGACGGGGGGTAGAACTGCAACACATTCTGGAGCAGAGACAGGCACGGAACGAAGATGGTCCGTATACCGAAAGTCAATTTCAGGCTGGCCTTCTTTACATCCAGGGCCAGGTTCAGCGGCAGCGGGGTGGTCTCACCCCAGGCATGGGCCTCGCCATCAGGCCCGATCGCACCAGGTGCTTCGCAAACCGAGCAACAGCTAAATCGCGGAAGGCAGGCCCGAGAGAGCGAACTAAATCCTGAAACGTCGTCACCGAGGCGTTGCCAAAAATCAAGAGCACACATTTGTTCAAGTTCTGTTCAAGCACAACTGGGCCTTCCAGGGCAGTCAGTAACTCCCGGACCGGCACTGGGCCCAGGAACGCATTCGGCGGGGAAAATCAGGTCGTCACAGTACGCAAGTAAACGGTCCATATGATGGCTGCCTCGGTGGAGCAAACACAGCAGAATCGGGTTTGCGGCCAGCGCGAAGAGACGCATGCTTGCAGCGCCCCCCTGTCGCGCCTCCCGCCCAACATCAGAAGGGAGATCCAAGATCCCCCCAAAAAAAACATGATGGGCGCCTTACTGCCCGCGTAGAGGACGGTAGAGAAGCCCAGATCGCAACGCGCACGACCGCGCGGCTCTCGCGCGTCAGCACCACAGAAATCGACGAGATGTGAATTGAGGGAAGGGCAGCTGCAAAATCTGCCAGCGGCTGTCAGCTGCGTGGCGCGCCGTCCAATACTGTCGAGACCCCCCATGCATCTGCGACCACGGGGTTCGAAAAGATCTGGCGCCCAGCAACCGCGCCCCTCCGGCCCCCGTGGACCGCCGAAACGGCAAGGGCATTGAACGGAGCGCCAAAGACCAGGGACATCATTTTAGCCTCGGAGTCGCAGAGAACAAACGGCCGAGACGCACCGGGGCCCCGCGTCGCGCCCGGCGCCGCATCACCAGGGCCCGTGCCCTTCAGCAAGAGGAATGAAAACACATCGCGCATATAAGCAGGCAGCGCCGCACTGATGATAATCGAAAAGCTCCTCACTCACGTCGCGCGACAACTCGCGCCCACCCTCCACCTGCCAGGCTGCATAAGGCAAGCCGTCCTCCCTGGGAGCAGTGCCACGCCTCCACTTCACGCGGACTTGAAATTCACTGAACTCGAGCTTCCACTCGGGTCGTCGCCGCGGGTCGGCGCCCTCGACTCTGCTACAGAAACGCAACAGCCCAGGCCACGGCGCGCGATCCACGTGGGCCATCTGAAATACTCCGCCCCAGCGAGCGGCAAGGCGGCGCCCGCCCTCTTCGGCCCCAGCGCAAGCCGCGCCGTCAAATGCACGGATGCCATTCGAGAGCACTCGAAGTCGGGACTGCTGCCAGAAGAGACTGCTGCGCCGAAGCTTGTTTTCAACGCGGCCCTTCTCCTTCTCCGATGCGTTGCTTTCCCCGGGCTGCCGTCCACCCACCCCTCCCTCCCGCTGCTCAATGTGCTTCACATGCAGCCGGCCTGCATGCGCACCAAGCTCAGCAAATCGGGTGCTAGCCATGGCCGCTACGCCAAAGTGCTTTCCAATTCGGCCGCGGCAAACGCGCGCGCGCGCTAGTGGAACCGGCCGCGCCGCGCACCCCGCATCGCGCGCATCGCCCAATATTGCAGTTCAACAAGGCCTTCAGCAGGCCTGGACCGAACGGCCCCTCGAACCCCAGGAACAGCAACCCAAATGCGCCCCGTGGCGAGCTGCACTCGCTGCGTAGCCGCTAACGGTAGCAGCTCGCAAATAATCTGGCTAACATGCGCCTGGAACTCGGGCGACCGATGCAGCCGCGCCGGTAGACCAACCTAATTTGCGGCATCAAACTCCCCAATTGCGAGCACGAGCGGCCCGCGGTCAGACGGGCATTTCTCCGGGGGGCCATGCGGCGTCGCAGCGACAGCGCGGTGCGCCAAAAGAGCGCCCCGGTTATCGCTATAATAAATTCTGCCCAATCGCGATGCGCGCCGCTGCGTCGCCTCAGCGCCCCAGCCAAGGCGCGCCGGCCCATGCTGTATATATTCGAGCCGCGCGTCGCAGATGCTATTGAACTGATCGCGACGCGGTCTGCCCCCTTCTCTCTCCAAGTCCGCCCGCCCTCCGCAGCGCGCCCCCCCCCCCCGCGGCGCGAAGTTCCAGTCCTCCGCGATCGCACTCAGTGAACAAGCGCTGCCAGGTAGCGCCCGTGCTATTCCACGCAAGGCACGGCCGTGAATCCGCGACCCCCGATTCGCATTCGGCACGCGGCAGCTCGCAATCGCGAGCCGCCCCAGCGGCCCAAACGCGCGCGCGGCCACGACGCCCCCGTAAGACACAACGTCGTGATCGACTGCTGCGAGACGCGCGCGGGGCCGAGCACTAAGAACTGCAACCGCGCCCCTGGCGCCATTAGCATATAGAGAGCTGACGCCGATCGCAGCACCTCTCAGCTGCTGCAGCAGCAACTCGACGTCTCACGCATTGCCGCGGCACTCTTGCAGGCACACCACATCAGACTTAGGGCGCACAGCAAAAGCGCGCACATTTGAATGCACATGTTGAACAACCCCCGCGAGATCCTTCCAAAAAGCTCACGGGCGCCCCACGCGCACGCCGACCCAGAAGAGGGAGCTGCATAGAAAACCTCGAGCCTCAGGAAAAACCTCAGGAGCCCCAATTGGGTCTGCCTTCGGAAACAGTCTAAGACCTAAGTTATGAAAACGAATCAGCACTTCAGGAGCGAAAGGGTTCTGAGTGGGCGGAAAAAACGGCAACTTGCGCGCGATGCGCCGCCTGCTGCCGACCGCCGCTCGCATCTTCGCGCAAGCACCCCGCAGCGGCCTGAGAGAGCGCAACAGCAAAGTTGGTCAGCACTTCAGTGCTGCATGACTCAAACTCAAAACGAGGCGACTGAGGCCCCGCGCACCTTGGGCAGCGCCTGCTTGAACCCGAATTCCAAGAAGGCCTGCTCCCGTATCGCGCGCTGGGTGATAGATCCCCCCATCTTCGACTGCGCCGTAGTGATCGGCCCCCCCCCCCCCCCCTAACACGCGGCAAACGCCGCACCGCCGAAGCCGTTGGAGCCCACCTCGTAGCGGCCCGCCAGGCATTCCGCCATCACCTCCCGAACCTTCCCCATCACCATGAATAGGCGCCTCCCCTGCACACTGCTGTCCCTCTTCAACCTCAAATCATACGTCACGCCTAATGTGATCGGACACGGGAACCGAGAATGCCCACCAGGATGAGCTCGAAGACTGCCTTCCGTCGGGAGCTCGAAGACTGCCTTCCGTGACATATCAAACGCCTTGATGAGCTGCGCCTCGAAGCCAACCAGGATGAGACGGCACGAAACCTCGTCCGCATGCTGCTCACCTCCACCACCTTCACGGCCTCCACCACGGGGCGCCCCCTTGGTCGTGGCCAAAAGCTTCTTGTCGACCTGGCTAATCTTATCCTGCACCTGGTCGTTACCCCTTCCAAGTCCACCGCAATACGGGGGGTGCTTGCTGCATCGGAAAAGCTTCCACTGCCGTGAGACGGGCCTCGAAATCGCCTCTCATATCGTGGACCAACTTATCCGTGTCCTTCACAGAAGTCTTCGTTTGCCCTCTTGGGATCAAGAACGACTCTCTCAACTGCGTAGTCTGAGTACACGAGGCCTGTACATCATGGCGGAGTCGTTGTACCTCCTGCGTGCGCACGGTCATCTGGAACGCAATATTCTTGATTTGCGATTTCTAATAGTCAATTCTGCATTTCCCGTGCCATCGCTACGGCTCCGCGAGAAGCTGGATGTCGCCGATGGGTTCCTGCGCCTGCGCAGGTGGCTCGCACTCGGATTCTTGCAAGGGCGCGGGGACAGCGAGTCCGAGGCCTGGCTGCGCTGCTTACGACGGTCACCCCGCTTGACCATCGCTGCCGGCGTCACACACAGAATGACGAGCAATCAGCACGTCAGAACGTGAAATTGGGCCCTATGCCCGATCGCCTGAGCCTCCCGGTCGGCAGCAACCCAGGTTCAAACCCCAGGGCGCAGGTTTGAGTTTTGAGCCAAAAGGGCTTGAGCCAAAATGGCGACGGCCCTCTTGGGAGTGCTCTTGGAAGCTTCTTTGGCCGTCTGGTGGCCATCTTGAGCGTCTTGGCGCAATAGTTGGACGTCTCGGGGCCCTCTTGGAGCGTCTGGGGTCTCTCTTGGCGCGTTCTGGTGGCATGTGTCTGCCTCAGGGGCCGCCCAAGCGCCCAGGCACACGAACACAATTTGTGTCAGGGTCCCAGCCTCGGAAGCCCCGACCCCGCTATCCCGTTATATGTACACATATACAGATGCACATGAAACTAAATCGACCTATGTGATGTGCATGTGTGCGCATGTGTATACATATGCATACCCAAGCAACTCCTGTGCACAGGTCTATCGTACTTTGCGTCTTACACAATCGGCCTGCGGTGACGGGCTTCCCCCCAGCTGCCTCCCTTGGCCGCCCGTGCGCGCCTCGTAAGCGCCCCATGTGCTGGCATGCCTTTCAAGGTCTTTGGTTGGTCACTGCCCGTGGCGCCGCCCGCGGGCGCCTCGTGGGCGACTCGTGGGCGCCCCGTGCGCTGGCATGCTGTTCTGGGTGTTCGCCGAGTTTCCGCCGCCCGCAGCCGTCTCGCGGGCGCCTCGCGGGCGCCCCATAGCTTCCACCACGCAGCGCGCTCCAAAATTCGCAATAAGGAAAAAGGGATGGGTCACAACTCTCCCAGACGAAAAACTTTCGACCCCCCCCCCCCCCCAGAACAGTCACAGAAGGGTGGCGTTTGCCCAGGCCCCACCAGACCCTCCAAGACAGCTCAAGTCAGAACCCCTCCACATCCCCAAAGCAGATCACCCCCCTTTACGATTAGATTCAGAGTGCACAGCATAGACTGCACCAGAAATCTTGCCCGTCGCCACCCGTGGCCGACTGTGGACGCCCCGTGGGCGCACGGGGCGCTTGCTGGGCTGTCCTGGGCTTTCGCCCGTGGGCGCCTCCAGGGCGCACCGTAGACCGGCTGGGCTTTCCAGGGTTTTTCGCCTGGTGGCCGCCCGTGGGCGCCTCGCGGGCGCCTCGTGGGCGCCTCGCGCGCTGTCGAGCATTGCCGGGTTTTCACCTTCTGGCCGCTCGTGGGCGTGCCGCGCGCCTGTGCACAAGTACTGCACCACATAGCTCACGCAGCATAGCCTGCCAGCACGGCTTGCACCGCCACCACTCCAAAACGCACACAGCCCTCACCACACGACGCCGACGGAACCACACGGCTGCACCGGGTAGCCTGCACCACACGGCCTGCGCCGCACGGCTCACACAGAGTGGCTTCCACCACGTGGCTCCCACCACGTGGCTTCCGCCACGTGGCTTGCACGGCCGCACTGCGCACCCAAAGAGCAGTGCACTCTCCGGGGCCCGCGCCGGCGGGCACCGAGCGGGTGCCGCCTCTGGTGTCGCCGCACCGGTGTGGCGGGGGCTCGCCGGGTGCCCGCCCGAGGCCGCCTCGTGGGCGGGGTGGGCGCCCCCGGGCGCCACGCCTCTCAAGCCACGAAGCGCACGCCGTACATGTCGGCCGGAAACAAGAGGCAAAAGCATGGGGCCGGAAGGCGGACCAAGCAGATTGGGTCCAGGACCTCCCAGAGAACAACAGACCACAGAAGCAACGCGTCGGCCCTTGAAGTAGGGAGGCGCTGGAAGTAGACTGGCATCTGGGAAACCCAAAATACCAACTTTCAACGACCGGCGTGTATGGCTTACCACTGCGAAATGTTTAAGAAATCATGGGTTAAGAAATTCATGCTCTCAGAAATTGAATAAAACCCAGATCTTCTATCAAAATCTTGGGATTTACATTTAAAAGTTAAGAACAATCGAGACTCTGGACGAAAACTTAGGTTTTCTTAAGCATCGCCTAAGGTGTACACCATGCAGCTTTCACGGCGTATAGGTTGCGCCTCTCTTGGGATGCCGCGCTGCTTCCGCAGGCTCTCGCCGAGAGCTTCGGCCCACTTCGGCGGACCACGCCCTCGCTGTGCTTCCGCAGGCTTTCGCGACCCTTCGGGCAGCTTCTCCGCGAGAGCTCCGCTTCTCGAGGCGTCGAGGACGAAACCCTCTTTGGAACTCCCTCAAGGATCCATTATTGAAGAAGGGCCTTTGAGCATGGAACGCTCGAAATGCGTAACACTGCACTGGCTGGCATTTTGAACGTTGTGCAGAAGGCTCGGAGGTCGGGAAGAGGCGGGAGAGCACAGGAGGCATCAGGAAAGGTTCTAGGATTCTAGGAGTTTCAGGGAGCATCTGAATCCCACGGGATTTTTAAGGGAGGCTGATGATGGGATGAAAAGGAAGGGAAAGCCGCCCCATCCTTCCCATGGTCCTCACCGTCCTCTACATCCTACTCACCCTCACGATCCTCCGGTCTCTCCTCCTCCTCCTCCTCCTCCTCCTCCTCCTCCTCCTCTTTCACCTCCTTTAGCGGCTCTGCCTTCCCATCCCGTCCTCGTAATGTGCACGTGTTTCCGCTGAGAGGGCAGAGTGAAGCGGAAATGATTATGATGAGGAGGAGGAGAAGGAGCAAGAGCAAGAGGGGCAGAAGCATTGGAAGCAGCCCATCCGTTTCTCATGGGCGCCGTGCTCCTCTTCAGGCGGCTGGAGCGGGGGCGCCGAGGGAAGCACCGCGGACCCTCGGAGTGTGCAAGTGCGCCTGCGGGGGCATGCCCAGGCCCGCGGCGCACACGCCGTCGATCAGCACCGACGCGCCGAACCCGAGCACGAACATGTCCCCCACGGAGCTCTCCGCGCCGCGGTACGCCTCGGGCATCATGGCCGTGGCGACCATGGCCAGGGTGGCCCCGCCGGTGAAGCCCTGCAAGACGACGGTGACGTCGTCGGGCAGGTGCTCGAGCCACGAGCCGTGGTCTATGTTGACGGGCGTGACCAGCGAGCTGACCATGGCGATCGTCCCCGTCAGGACGAACACGCTGGACCACAGCAACACGTTCTGCAGGGCAGGCGTCCCCCGCTGCTGCAGCGCCGCGGCACCCGCGAAGGCCTCCGGAAAGTTGGCCACGAAGACGGCCATCAGGAAGGAGAAGGTGATCTTCCCGCCGTTCGTCATGAAGCCCAGCATGATCGCCTTCGGGACGCCGTCCAGCACCAGCCCCAGCCACATGGACAGAGCCACCGTACCGCCGCCGCCGCCGTGCCCGCGCGGCGGCTCACCGGAGTCTGGCCTGGGGGCCTCGCGGGAGCCCTCGAGGGCGAACCCGTCGGCGGAGCTCTTCTCGGAGCCCTCGCGGGCGCATCCGCACAGGAAGAGCGTGTCGGAGTTCTCCCGGGAGCCCGGCCTGCTCTCGAGGGTGCACCCGTCGGAGCTCCCGTCGGAGCTGTCCGCCGAGGACACCTCGCCCTGCAGCTCTGCGGCCGCCAGCGCCGCCTGCCCCTTGCCGCCGTCGATCCGCGTCATCTCCATCTCGCCCTGCACTTCTGCGGCCGACAGCGCCAGCGCAAACGCTTTGCTGTCGGCGAGTCGCGCCCTCTCTGGCGGCGAGATGCGCGCCATGCAGAACAGCATCAGGTGGTTGAGCCTCTCGTAGGCCAGAGCGCCTAGCAGGCCCATGGCCAGCTGGAGGTTGACGTCATTCCAGAGAGCCTTGCAAACATCGTCGCACTCATCCGGCACGTCTTCCCCGAAGCCGCCCACGGGCGAGCTGGCGAGCAGCTTGAACAACGTCCTGCCGAAGACCTGCGTGGCGACCGCGTAGACCAGGGAACCAGCTCCGATCCCCATGATAGAGGAACCAAAAACGGCATAAACATAAACTGTTGACGGTCCGCGCGGACTTCTTGGAGCTGAGCTGGACCCCCCTCCCTGGCGCGCGGAGCACGCCAGGGGCGGCGCCAGAGGCGCCGCCAGGGGGTCCACGGCGCAGATCCAAGAAATCCGCGCACACCGCCAGAAGCTTATGCTTCTGCCGTTTTTGGCTCTTCGACATGAGCTTTGCCACCACCCCCTCGCTCGGCCGCATCGCCAAGCCCAGCAGGGCCCCCACGGGCAGCGACAGCGTGGAGAGCAGGCCGAACGCCAGCGCCTGCGCCCACAGCTCCATGGCCAGCGGGGGGCGCTGCCCTCCGAGGGGCCTCGCGGCGCAGCGTCACGCACGGAGGGCCCCGAACATTCCCCGCCCAGGGGGGGGAGGGGCACTCCAAGCGATGCGTGCACCACCTGAGCGCCAAGCCCACGCTCTCGATTGAAGCGGCGTCTGCGCCAGGCCTGCCTGATCACGACGCACCCCAGCACGGGGGGCCGAGAAGCAAGCCACAAAAGGTCAGACCTTCGGGTTGGCGAGCTTCCGCAGGGAGGGTTGGCGGGCACCTCGTTTTTGTTGTTACCCGGGCCCCGATCCCTTCCAGTGCTCGCGATTCCCTCCTTCTCCTCGATCCCCTGCCCTGGCCCGAGGGGCCGTATGTTTTTCAGGTGGGTCAGAGATGTGGAATACCTCGATACGTCACCGACATTATCCTAAGAGTAGGGTTCTCAGCGAATTGCCTCATGGTCAAGCCCTGTACCCTTACTTGTCACTAGACGTATGCCGGAGGCTATCTTGAGGCATGTTGGGCCATCTTGAGCCATGGTGGAGGTCATGTTGGGGGGTCTCGGAGCAAGGGGGCCATCTTGGACTCTCATACACTGCGGCTGCCCACGCCGTGGCTGGCTTCAGGGACCCTGGGCCCGTCGGCGTCGACCTCCTGCCCGTCGGCGTCGACTGCTCTTGGGGGGCGTCTTTGCTCCTGGCGGCTTTCACCAATCTTCCGCTGGAGGAGCCGCTGTTGTCTTGCTTCCGCCAGCTTCCGCCGAACACCTGCCGGCCTACGCATAGGGCTGGCTGGCAACTCTTCGAATGTCCTCGAAGACCAATCTTGTGTGAAACGCCCTCGATCGACGTCGACACGGTCCGTCCTGCCCACGCCTCCCCCTTCGGCCGAGCAGCCGAAGCCCTGGATGCCCTGGCTTTTCCTGGATGGCCCCTGCGAGCTGGCAGGCCCACACGAGAAGACACCAGCCAGTGGGCGTAGGCGGCTGCACCCCCACGGCTGGCTGGTCGGACACAGCCTCGCGGTATAATCTGCCAGAGCTCACAGAAGGCCCCTTTGATTTCTAGCAGGGCTCTGCTGATCAGCGGCCGAACAGCTCTGGTCTTCATCCAGCACCGCGAGGGAGGCGTCGAGCCCGAGGACGGCGAAGATACTCGGCACGGCGACTCACAGAGGGCTCCGCACCCCCTCGTCCTGTACGTTCCCCCGCGGGCCCCGAGAGCACATCTCCCACAGCGACGTGGGGAGGTGCCGCGGGACGAGGCAGCCGGACCCATGGAAGAAAGCCGCCGGGGGGGGGGGCAGCTCGGCCGGCCTCCCTCCCACTCTGCTGCCCCGAGGCTCCATTCCCAGAGCCTCGCGCTTACGCACGAGCGGCGAGCGTATCCACATCCACGCCCTGGCGGTCTGGATTTCTGGGCGCGATCCCGCGGATACAGATACGTTCCGCACGGGGCATCCCCGACCAACAAAAAACGTATCCGAGGGGTCGCGGCCCAAGGGACCAGCCCGCGAGGCCGTCGCTACGGAAATGCTCCCGCCCACGACTGACGGTGAGGAACTGTTGCTTGGCGTGTCGCGGTGGCGGCCCCTGCGACACGCTAGGCCCTGCAAGCGGATAGCGTGTCCCTTTTAGTCGTTGGGTGGAAGGCTGGGAAAAGCTCGGAACGCTAACGTTCGTGGTTAGCGTGGTTAACGTGTCGCGCCGCAGCGTGGTAAGCCTGACCCGGCAGAGCGGCACGCTCAGCAAACGCTCCTGGCCGTAGGTCACGGCAGAAAGCCCTGCGCTGCAACTGGCCTCGCGCAAGTGTCATCGAGCTTCCACAAGCTGCGTGTCGTTTGTGCAAACTGGCTCACCATCGCTGGCCGCGTCGTTGCCACGAGCTCATGCGTGGATAGGCTTACGAACCATGGGGTCGCGCTACATACCGATGAATTGGATGTTGGATGAATCTACGTGGTCGGCAAGACACTCTCCGGAGAGGGCGACTGAGGGATCACAACGAGCGAACAAGAGAGAGGAAACAAGACATATCTAAAGTCAAGTATCTCCAATACTAGCATATATACCGGTGTGTATATATATGTATGAATATACATTTTCGTGCGAGTACACATCACATATCTATACATATATATAGAGGTATAGATGTGTGTAAACATGTCAGCCGCATTCGGTATACATATGTGTGTGGAACTACGCTGCTGGTGCGTCTAAAGTTTATATGTTGTATGACAACGTTGGGCACATACATTTGAAACAAGGGTGTTTGACCTCTAGAGGCCGTTGTTGGCTCAGAAGTATCGGAAATCGTTCCGGGCAGGATAACGTGTCGGAAATGTATGTGTTTCTTCGATCATTTAAAACGTATAGATACGAGTGTGTTTGAGATAAGCATATATATGTATGTTGGCATCATTATAAATCTGCATACGTGTAGATAGGTATATAGATGATTGCATGTATGTATGTATGTATTGATGGACGGAAGGATGGATGGATGAATGGATGTGTGTATGTGTATGTCTGTCTGTCTGTCTGTCTGTCTGTCTGTCTGTCTGTCTGTCTGTATGTATGTATGTATGTGTTTGTGTACGTTGGTACATATATGTATGCATGATAATATATATATATATATATATATATATATATATATATGCGTACGTATGTATGTATGTATGTAAGTACGCATGTATGTATGTAGGTAGGTAGGTAGGTATGTATTCAATTTCTGCATGTATGTATGCAGGTATGCCTGTCTGTGTGTCTGTGTGTCTGTCTGTCTCTGTCTGTCTGTCTGTCTGTATGTCAATACGTCTGTCTGTCTGCCTGTCTGTCTGTCTGTCTGTCTGTCTGTCTGCCTGCCTGTCTGTCTGTCTGTCTGTCTGTCTGTCTCTGTCCATCGTTATGCATGTATGTGTGTTTATGTCGCTCGTACTCCAATGTATGTATGTATATGTATGTATGTGTAATGTGTATACATATGTCTAAAGAACCCCACGCGCGCTTCGCGCGCTTAGGTTCTGGTCGATTCCGAAGCTGGTGCCCGTGGGCATCGCGAACATTCTAGGTTACTGTGGGACAAGCCCCGTGAGCTGTTCTGGAGCTCTGGAAGCTCGAAAACGCGAGAAGGCCAGAAACCTTGAAAACCGTATACAAATCAACGATTTGGGCTTCTTGGGGCTCTTTCGGAAGGCAGTTTGAAGGCTTGCAGGGGGCTCTGGGGAGGCAGCTTGAAGGCCTCTTGGCGACTATTTTTGGAAGCTCTTGGGGGTCCTTTGGGGTCTCCCAGGCGTCTGGTGCGAGCCTCGGGAGAGCCTCTTGGGCCTCCTGTTACCCCTCTTGGGCCCATCTTGGGCATGTGCTGGGGCGCTTTGGGGTTGTTTTGGGCGGCTCCTGGGCAGTCTCGAGGCATTCTTGGGCTGTCTTGGCGCTCTCTTGGAGGCCTTCTTGGCCGTCTTGGGGCGGTCTTGGGGGTCCCTTCGATATTTGTTGGAGCGTTGGAAGCTCGAAAACGGGAGAAGACCTTAAACAAACTGCGACCATCCACGATCTGTGCCTCTCGGGGAACCTCTTGGAGCTCTCTTGGGGTCCTGGTGGGCCGTGTATTGGACGTCTTGGGCCTATCTCGGGCTGGGCTGTCTTGGGGGGCTCGTCAAGGCTTCCTCAAGCCTCCAGGCGCTCCGAGCCGTGCCTCGGGCACCGTCCGTGACGATGCCGGGGCCGATCGGGAGAGCGTCGGAGGCCCAGAGCCGCCATGCGCTGTCAAGGCCCCTTTATTGGAGGCCCCCGGCCTTGAATTTTGGTGTGTGTATGTATATATATACATATACGTATACATATACATATACATTTGCATTGATATACACATACATGCATACATATATATGTGTGTATATACACACATGTATACATATACACATACATATACATATACATATACATATACATATACATATACATATACATATACATATACATATACATATACATATACATATACATATAACTATGCATACATATATATATATATATATATATATTATATATATATATATATATATATATATATACATTATACGTGTGCCACCGTGTCCTGAGCACGAGTTGGAGTGCCCTCAGATCATTGGCCGAATCCATTCAGCCCCAGTCCGCAATCCTGAGGGTTTGTAAAAGGGGGCCGGGCTCAAAATTGCCAAACATCCTGGAGCGGGTCGCGTGCCCCCAAGGCCACGGCGCGTCTTGTTGCATGACATGCTCGGGCCCAAGAGGACCCCAAAACGGGCCAAGAGCGCCCCCAGAGGCCACCGAAACGGTCCACGGGGGCCCCGAACGATCGGTCCAAGACGCCCAAGATGGCCTGAAGACTGCTGAAGAGGCGCCCAAGACGCCGCAAGAGAAGCCCGCGAGGCCTCCCAAGAGAGCCCCAAGAGGCAAACATCGCCTAATCCCTGTTCTGAGCACGTACACGTTTAGCATGTACGGTGTTTCGGCCTCACGGCGCTCCATACGGCCCAAGAGACCCCAAAGACCGCCCCGAGACGGCACAGCAGGCCCCCATGAGAGCCCCAAGACGGCCCAAGAGGGCCCCAAGACGGCCCAAGAGGCGCCCCAGACGGCCCAAGAGAGCTCCAAGACGGCCCCAAATGGGGTCCGAGAGGGAGATCCCGAACCGACAGTTCGAGCTTGCAGCCTCAGGATTACCCCCAGGAGGCTCCAAGAGGCCTCGAAGAGGGCCCAAGAGACCCCCAAGAGGCCCCCAAGACGCCCTAAGAGGCCCCCAAACAGCAACGAAGAGGCCTCAAAACAGCCTCCAACAGGCCCCCGAGAGGCCTCCCACGACATCCGAACGGACATCCAAGAGGCAAGCGACCCACAACCCAGGCACGGTTTCGGGATGGGCCGAAAACAATGAAACACATATACAACAAAATACTCTAGACGTACCCGGCCCCTTCTTCACGCGAGGCGAATAGTTGTATGAACGCTCCCTACACAACAACACATCGCCAGATATACACGATCAGGGCTGTCCTCATCCCCGCCTGCCTCCCAGGACCAACGAAAGTAGCGATAATTCCGCAGTCCGCAGACCCCCAAGGAGATGCGAGGTCCCAAATGGGCCCATGTACCCCTCTGCTTCGCCGTGCCTCCCAGGAGCCCGCGACAATGGCGACAATGGCGCAGTCCGTAGCCCCCCAGGGAGCCGCGAGGTCTCGCCTGAATCCGCATGCTCCCCTACTCCGCCGTGCCTCCCAGTAGCCCGCGAAAGCGGCCAATTGCGCAGTTCGCAACCACCCAAGGAGTTGCGAGGTTTAGTCTGCATCCGTGTACTCCCCGACTCCGCCTTGCCTCATGGGCCCGCGTGCCCCTCTACTCCGCCGTGCCTCCCAGGAGCCCACGAAAATGGCGACAAATGCTCACGTCGCAGCCCCCCAGGCAGCCGCGAAGTCTCTTCTAGACCCGCTCACTCCACCACTCTGCCGTGCCTCCCAGGAGCCCACGGAACTGGCGGCAGTTGCGCATCGCAGCCACCCAGGGAGCAGCGCAGGAGGAGGCAAAGAGGAGGAGGCGTGAGAGGAGGAAAAGGAGGAGGAGGAGGAGGAGGAGGAGGAGGAGGAGGAGGAGGAGGAGAAGGAGGAGGAGGAGGAGGAAGAGGAGGAGGAGGCGGGAGAGGAGGAGGATGATGATGAGGAGGAGGAGGTAAAGACTACAGTGTTGTTTTCAAAACGATCCGAGAACCCAGCGCAGACGGGTTGGGAAGGATGTTTCTACGATTGTAATGCTGGAGCTCAGGCAGAGTGAGCCTTTTGTTGTATTTGTTCAAAGTTCAAATAAAGTTTGCCGAGGAGTTCAAATATTTACCCTGCGACGTACCCAACCCACGTGCATCAAATGGCAAGAGGAGTAGGCCAACATTAGCAGGAACAACGACAGTGCAGACGCGGCGATTTGCTGCGCAAGCTACATGGGATGCGCATGCGTTGCACGATTCACAGGACGACGATCGAAAGAACGAGGATTGAGGCCCCAAGATCGAAGAAGAACGGGTACGGGAACGAGGGGTAGGAGAGGGATGGAATGGAGGGCGGGGGGGGGGGGGGGGGGG
>CAUYUJ010022691.1:92950-120111 GCA_963575745.1 Prorocentrum cordatum
AACCTGATTCATGGCTACGCATTGCACCGGGCACCCACGCTGGAGGAGTTCTGAAAAATGGCCGGCCTCACCTTATTATCGTTCTTCTTCTTCTTCGCCCACTGCGCCCATTAGACTCAAGCGGCGCTTCCCGTTCTCGTCCCACCGGGTGTACACATTGTTCCTTTCTCTAGTTCTTCGAGAATTCCTTGATGTTTGTTGGGGGCTGAGGTCCTTTCATTCCCAATTGTTCTATCCTGGGCCTCCTCCTGGCCACTCGGGGGCCAGGAACAATCAGAAACGAGCAGATTTTTTTTTTAAGAAATGAGCACGATTAGAAGTGAACGACGTATATGTGTATCTAGCACGGAGCAGACGGGCAAGGGATCCAGAGGCCGGACCTCTGTACCCTCCATGGGGGGGGGGGACCCGGCCTTCGGGTGGGGGCGGGGGGCGTGCTCGGCGGCCAAACGGGGGAAGGGGGGGGGGCGGGGGGGGATGATGCGCGCCCAGGACAGGGCTCCTTTTGACTCTTCCGATCCAAGTCGAGCCGATTCCGATCGATTCCGATTCCGATCCGACTTGACGCCGGGTTCCGATGTGATTTCCGATTTCTCCACGGAGGCCTACTGGCTTGCCAATCTCCACCGATTCGACTTCTTCCGACTCGGCTGCCGCTTTCCCCCGATCGGATTCACTTCGATCGCCGATCCGACTTGTCGATTCGATGCTGGGCTCACCTGCCAGGACGCCACGGGGCCAGCCCAAAGCGACCTAAGAGAACCCCAAAGCGGCCCAAGACCATTCCAGGACTGCCGAAGGCAGGCTCAGGACGGCCCAAGATGTTCCAAGACGCCCCAAGAGCCTCCCAAGAGGACCCCCAAGATGGCCCCAAGAGGCGAACAACAACGATTTTCTTCAGGTTCTTTAAGGATGTCAGCATGCCCGCAATGCTGGATTTCAGGAAGTTTTGGGCTGCCCAAGAGTATGCCACGATCGCCAGTGAACTGCCAGACAAGGCTCCAAGAGGGCGTCAAGATTGATCAGAGGGCCCCAAGACAGTCGAAGATGCCCCAAAAGACGGCCCGAGAAGCACCCAAGAGCGCCCCTGACAGGGGTCAAAGAGGAGGACCTCGAGTGGGTTTCGGGAACCGTGCCCCCAAGGCACCACCTCCGAGCTCGCTCCTGGACGGCACAAAAGAGCCCCACGAGGGCCCAAGATGGGGCTAAGACGACCCAAGGGACCCCCAAGAGGGCCTCCAAGATGACCTAAAAAGGACACCCGAAGGAACGCATGACTGCCCAAGAGAACCCCGAGGGCCCCAAGACGGCACGCAGATCCCCCCGTAGTCATTTGGGCACAGGCGGTTCTGGCTTGAGATGCGCTGGCAGGCGGCCCAGGTGTGCGCGCGCCTTGCCGGCCTATCGCTCCTCGCGCGAGTGGGCCCAGGATGCGCACGGCCCACGAGGCCGGCGTGACAGGCGCAGGCCCAGGAGGCGTCGGCGGCGTCGTGGGCACTCCCTCCGTGCGGGCTGCCTGGCGACGTTCTGTGGCCATCGGCGTCGGCCTCAATGCCGCGATCTACGTCTACATCCTGGTGGTTAAGCCCTGGCTCGAAGCGACTGCTCTGCGCTGCCCGCGCCAGCATCTGGTTGGGCTATCAGACTGGGTGATGGTCGCGCTCCTCGCGGCCATCTCGTGCGGGATCGCGGGACATGCGAGCCGATGCTGGCGCCTGCAACTCTTGATTCGTGGCTTGACTGCTGTCGCGGTCCTCCTGTCCGTGGCGAGGGTGGCCATGGTGATGGCCTTCCAAGGGTCTTGTGCAATCCCTGAGATGGCGTGGTGCTGCATTTTCATCCCCATCGGCATGCACATGCATCTGGTGGCCCACGAGGTGACCGAGACGGAAGAAGACGATCCGGAGGTGGCCAAATTGGCGGTGGCCAAGGTCTTGGGTGGTCTCACCGCCTCCACGTGGTCGGATGAAGGCGCGGACGGCAACTTCGAGTCTGGGAATCCCGTTGCTTGCTCAATATGCTTGTGCGACTTGGAGTCTGGAGACAGCGTCAAAACCACTTCGTGTAACCATTCATTCCATGAGGGATGTTTGCAGAGTTGGCTGCTCTCTTCAATGTGCAGGTGGAAAGTACAGTCCTGTGCTGTGTGCCGACGAGATCTGCGCTGCATTAGTTGACCTGCGGACTCTGAGCGACCTTCATTCGGCGATGTCAGCTAAGCCCCTGTTGCCATCTTGCCAGCTTGCACGATTGAGCTTGAGAGCATCCCGAATGCTCGTGCCAGCTTTCACGTACGAGCGTGCACGAATGAGCTTGCGCGAATGCGTGCCAGTTCTTCCTGCCTTGGGTTATCCGAGTGCCGGGTCTGCGTCTTGTTGCGATCGGCCTCTCTCCGAGTCGCTAATTCTGGTAGCGTATTTTATAATCGCCCGCTAAGTCGGGCGCCAACACTCGACGAGGGGTGGGGGCAGATTGCGCACAAGTTCGTACACCACCAAAATTTCAACTCTTGCCATCCGCTCGATCGGGTGTTTGACGCTTTTGGGAGTGCAAAGGTCCGAGTATGTATTCTGCTTTCCGGACGGCAATGGCGCGTCGGACGGGTAGTTAGTGTCGTTTGACCCGCTGGGGAGGAAGCGAGGGATTGGAAGGGAAGAGGGGGTGGGGGCGATCAGCCATTTGATGCGCTGGCTAGGCAGGTCTCGATGGCGCTGTCTGGGAATGTCGGTCTGGGTGGACAGGTGTCTTCATGGTCGCCCCAGGCAGGCTGTGATGTTTTCGACACTGATGGCTGGATCGGCGGACTCTTGCATTCCTTTGCGAGGATCCTCACTGCTCCTCGACGATGCCAGTTTGAAGGTATTTTGTGCCCGCTCGGACACATGGATTTAACGCGACAGAAAAGACAGCATGCAGGCCCTTCCTTCTGTTGGGGGGGGGTCCTGGGGGCGCCCTGGGGAGCCCCTCCTCGCTGGGGTGGGCCTAGGGGCGCCCTGGGGGCGTCCTGGGGGGGTCCTGGGGGGTTCCTCGCTGGGGTGCTGGGGGGATCCTGGGGGCGCCCTGGGGGCGTCCTCTGGGGTGGGTGGTGTGCCGGGTAGGGCGTTCTCCAGGATGCCCCCAGTTCGGACACTGGAACATCTACACTATCAGTGGCGGGCTGCTCTTCAATCTCAGGACTCTTGAGGGTCGGGAGCGACGTCGGGGTGGTGTGGTGTATACTTTTGGTTTCCGTTCCCCGCGGGACAACGGCCAGTGTGTGCACCGGGGTCCCTTGTGCACCAGGACCCGCTCTTCCTGCGCGAATGGGGCAGTGCGGGGCCGGCAAAAAGCGTCAGTGCACAGAGTTGGGCTCCTCACCAGTTGCCCCACCACCTCGCTCGGGGTCCCCAGCCCCATCTCGCTTGCCACGCCACCCGTCCTGGGGGGCACCCCTTCGCCGGCGGGTGGCTTCTCCGCGGCGTCGGAGGTTTCCAGCTGGAAACATATACATATAACGGCGCACCGGGTCCGGCGGCCCGGGGCCGGGACCCCGACCACAAATGTGGGCTCCGGGGGGCCCGGAGGCTCGTCGGACCGCCGGACGCCGTCCAAGATCGTTCGCAGGCGGCTTCGGAACGCGCTCCGATGGCTCCAGATGCCTTCCAAGACGCCTGTCATGACACCAAGAAGGTCCCAGAAGCCTCCAAGACGCTCCGAGAGGCAGCCCAAGAGAGGCCCAAGAAGCAAAAATCGTGCCATTCCTATGGGAAAACGTATATTTTTCGCATGTTCGCCTCTTGGGCTTTCGCCGCGTCCAAGACGGCCCAAGAGGCGCCCAAGACCGCCCCAAGACGGCCCAAGAAGCTTCCAAGAGGGCCCCAGGACAGCCCAAGAGGGCCCCAAGACGGCCCAAGAGGCGCCCAAGATGGCCCAAGAGGGCCCCAAGACGGGCCCAAGAGGGGGCCCAGAGGGGGACCACGAACCGCAAGCTCGAGCCTTCCGCCCCAAGAGGCCGCCAGGAGGCCCCAAGGAGGCCCCTCAAGAGGCCCCAGGAGACCCCCAAGAGGCCCAAAGGAGGCTCCGAGAAGCCCCAAATCGGCCCCCAAAATGCTTCGAACCTGCTTCCAGGAGGCCCCCGACAGGTTCAGAGGCTCCCGAGAAGCTACGTCAAACTCCCAGCGAGCGGCCGGACGAGGCCCCCCACAAAATCACAAGAGGGTTCCAGTATTTGTATCCTTCAGCACTCTCTGGCCTTCTTCCCCGTGCCCCCTTCCCTGCGTGACCCGGGAGGCCCCAGGCGGCCCCCAAGAGTCCTCCAACATGGCTCCAAACGCTTCCAAAAGCACTCCCACGAGGGCCCCAGCAGGCCAAACATTGATTTTTTCAATAGTCTTGGAGGGTTGGCCTTCTGATCTCGGCGGCTGTCCGACGCTCCTAGGCGGCCCAGGAGACCTCCGAGACCGCTCCCAAACAGCTCCAGAAGCGCCCAAGGCCGCCCCGAGGCGGTCCCAGAGGGCCCAAGGCTGGCCCAAGAAGCGCCCAGGGCCGCCCACGAGGGCCCCAAACAGGCCCGAAAGGTGTCCAAGAGACGGACCGCGCTCGGAAAACCCAGGGCTTCCGCTTCAAGAGAGCCCCAGGGGGCTTCAGATAGCTCCCAAGAGGCTTCAAACATGGCTCAGGACGCCTCCAGGAGCACCCCCCAAGAGGGTCCCAACAGGCCAAAATCGTTCGTTTTACTCAGGAATTGGAGGATCTTGGCCTTCTTGTCTGTTCGGCTTTCCGACGCTCTAATGGGGCCCAGCGCGCCTCCAGGTCCGTTCCCAAACAGCCCTGGGCGGGCCCGGGAAGCCCCAGGGAGCCCGCGAGACCGGCCTTGCGCAACCCAAGAGTTCCTCGGCAGGATAGTCAGGGAGGGGGGGAGAGCGGGGGGGCCTCTGGCGCCCCGTGCTCCAGGAACGCTCCTCCGGAACATGGCGTGCGAACGATGAGGATCGGGGATCCCAATAAGCAAAAATCGTAGATTTCCTTTGGGGAAACTGATATTTTTGGCGTGTTTGCCTTTTGGGCGTCCACTGCGCCAGGGGGCGCCAGGTGCGACAGGTGCGACAAGTGCGCCCGCAGGGGACAGGGAGGCCTCAAAGTGGTCCGCGTAGGACGTACCTCTGCTGGGCCTCCCAGGAACTTACGAAAGTGGCGACAGTTGCCAGATCGCAGCCCCGCAGGGGACAGGGAGGCCTCAAAGTGGTCCGCGTAGGACGTACCTCCGCTGGGCCTCCCAGGAACCCACGAAAGTGGCGACAGTTGCGCAGATCGCAGCCCCGCAGGGGACAGGGAGGCCTCAAAGTGGTCCGCGTAGGACGTACCTCCGCTGGGCCTCCCAGGAGCCCACGAAAGTGGCGACAGTTGCGCATATCGCAGCCCAGCAGGGCACCGCGAACACAGGAGAGAAGAAGGAGGAGAGGGCGGGAGGTGGATACCACAGTGCTCTATTCAAAACGAGTACCCAACACAAGGAGGGTTGGGAAAAAAGGGAATTCCCAGAATTCCAGTTTTTTGTGTTTTTTTTGTTTTTGTTCTCTCTGTCTCTTTTTTGTTGTTTTTGTTTGTGTTTTTTCTCCAATATATATATATATATATGTATATGTAGTGGGACTCTGACTCGGAGAACCCGCACATCCCCTGACATTTGGCCAGTACCGCGCCTCCCGGCTTCCCGGGGGACCCCCAAGACGCCCAAAGACAGCCCAAGACGACCCTAAGGAGCCCCCAGAGCGTAAAGAACGGCCCAACACGCTCCCGCGCAGCCCGAGACACGGCTCTCCAGGCCTACAGGAGGCCTCCAGAACCCCCAGGGGGTCCGGAAGAACCAACACCCCTGAGGAGCCGGGCTAACAAAACCCACGAGGCACAAACAAAACACAGCGCCGAACGACGCCGAGGAATTGGAAAAAATGGACATCCCACAATTCCTTTTTCTTGTTTTTCAAGTTTGGCCCCCGGTCTACTCTCGCACAACACACCACAATTCAGACCCCGTCACCTCCCAAAAAAAACCATTTGAGGGCCCCAGATCGTTGAATACCGAAAGGAAATGAATTAATGATTTCTGCGTTTCCGCATTTCCCTTCTATACGATTCCGAGTCTTGCGCATGGCCTCCAAGGGAGTCCCTGGACGCAGGAAGCGACCAAAATGAGATTACATGAGTTGGCCGATCAAGCCTAGCTAGATCTTGAGCGCGCGCGAAGCGTGCGCGATGTTTTTTTTTTTTTTTTTTTTTTTTTTTTTTTTTTTTTTTTTTTTTTTTTTTTTTTTTGTTTTTTTTTTTTTTCTATCTCTCTCTCTATATATATATATATATATATAAATATAATGGATAGGGTCCCGGGCACCCCAAAGTGCACTGATCTATCTTCTGGCCGTTTCGGGCTCGGCGGGGGGCGCCAAACAACGTCAAAGGGGGCAAGAGGGCGCCAAGATGGCCCAAGAACGCTTTAAGAGAGCCCAAGACCGCACAAGAGCGTTTCAGAATTGGTCCAACATGGCTTAAAGACAGCCCGAGAGTGCTTCAAGACGGCCAAGATGCTCTCAAAAGGACTCCCACGAGGCACTCAGGAGGCGAACAAAGTGTTATTTTCGATGGTTTTTGACGGTTTTTCGTGTTCTCGCTGTTTCGTGTTTCCGACTGTCCAAGACAGCCCACGAGGGCCCAGAAATCAGCTCAACGCGGCCCAAGAGACACCCAAAAAGGGCGCCACGACGGCGCAAGAGAGCCCCAAGACGGCCCAAGCGCGCCCCCCAAGACGGCCCACGAGGCGCTCAAGATCGCCCAAGAGGGCCCCAAGACGGCCCCAAGAGGGGCTCAAGAGGGGGAACACGAACCGACAATTCGAGCCTTCCGCCCCAAGAGGCCTCCAGGAGGCCCCAAGAGGCCCCCAACAGAGCCCAAGAGGCCCCCCAGAGGCCCCCTAGGTGCCCCACGAGGCCCCAGAGGCCCCAAAGAGGCCGCAACAGAGGCCCCAAGAGCACCCCAAACGGCCTCCAAAACATACCGGTGCATAGCAAGGGACCGCCTAGCCTATCGTGGCATCGCAGCGTTGCATGACATGGCATGGCACGGCACAGCACGACATAGCTAACCGTGTCAATGCATATCACAGTATGGTTCAGCATACCATCGTATTGCATTCCATAGCAGTGTTTAGCTGAGCCTCACACTGCAAGTCACGACGTAACATTGCCCAGCATGGCATGGCATCTCATGACCCACCGTGGCGTACTATGGCATTCCAATGCGCATACATTACTAGAACAGCACCGTACTGCTCTGCGCAAGAGTAAACCGTGACCATACAAATATCACACCCCCGTTGTTGCTCTTACTGTCGTCCTGTTTATTTTAGCCTAGCAGTTCATAACATGGCATAGCATTGCATTGCATTGAATAGCACGGTATGCCGTGTCTGTGCATACCGTGTAACGCGGTAGCATCGTTCTTCATAGGAAACATCGCATGATATGGCTCAGCGTATCATCCAACATATTACCATAGCATTTCACAGCACAGCATGGCATGGCATGCAATGCGCACTGTACGGTATCTCATGTTATTGCATTGTATACTGCATAGTGGCATTGCGCTTTAGCGTAGCATGGCATATCATGGCGTTCCATAGCATAGTGCAACATGGCGCTGTAGCGCTGCATTTTTCCTGGCCCATAGCTTGGTGACAGATCACCGGTCGACCGGTCGATGAGAGCGGAGGAGGAGGAGGAATAAGGAAGGGGCAGAAGGAAACATATGATGTTGACCTGCATTTGCATCTAAGGGGTAAATCGACCAGCAGGTCCCAGGCCACGCCAGTGGGGATAGGGATCGGTTAAACGATGCCCAGTTTGCCTCCTCCTGCTGCTCCTCGAGCCGACGGTCGGGGAGCGCGTTGTCGGCGCGCGCCCCGCGGGCTCGGAGGAGCAATGCTTTGTGGTGCAGAGTGCCGCGAGGGTCGCTCCTAGCCGCAGGGGAAAAATAAGTGCTCCGCAGCCACGCTCATAGCATAATGCACAATGGCGCTGTAGCGCTGTATTCTTCCTGGCCCATAGCTTGGCGACAGATCGCCGGTCGACCAGTTAAGCGCGCGCGAAGAGCATGCGTGGTTCTAGGGTCCCGGGGCCCCCAAAGTGCACTGATGTGTTTTCCGGCCGTTTCGGGCCCAGCGAAGGGCGTCAAAAAACATCAAAGGGGGCCGAGAGACGTTCAAGAGGGCGCCGAGATGGCCCAAGAGCGCCCCCAGAGAGCCCAAGACTGCACGAGAGCGTTTGAACATGTGTCCAAGAGGCCTCCAAGAGGGCCCAAGAGAGCTCCGAGAGACGTCCCGAGAGAGCCCGAAGAGGCCCAAATCATTGATGTGCATTGGTTTGTTCGATGATTTTCGCTTTCTCGCGTCCTCGAGCTTCCAATGTTCGAAGAAGGTCGAAGACGCCCTCAAGACCGCCTCAAGACCGCCGAAGACGCCCCAAAAGAGCGCCAAGACGGCTCCAGAGAACCTGCAAATTGCACACGAGGAGCCCCAGACGGCCCAAGAGGCCCCAGGATAGGCCCAAAATGGACCACAGAGCGGGAGCGGGAGGCCCCAGGGCGCTCGAAGACGGCCCAGATGGCCCGGGCCTCCCCCTTCTGTCCCTCCTTCCCTCCCACCCCCTCCTCCATTACCTCCTCTCTCCTCTTCTTCCCCTCACCCCTCAGTTTTCGTGCTTCTCCCTCCTCTCCTGGGACGGCCCCGCCAGAGCGCCAGACAGGCCCCGCCTGAGCGAGCGGGGCATCGCTATACCCTATCATTTCACAAGTTGCTTTGCCCGTCACACCCCTCAAGGGCGGCCCTGGTAGAGCGAGAGGGGTGTTGCTATAGCATATACAGTCCCTGTTACGTTTTGCTCTTCCCACCGCACCCGAAGTAGTTCCGTTAGAGCGCACGGGATGTGGTTATACCATAGTTTTCCTCAGGTTTCGTGCTCTTCCCTCCCCTCCTGGGCAAGCCCCGCCAGAGCGCCAGGGAAACCCCCGTTAGAGAGAGCAGGACATCCCTACACCATACTCTTTCACGCGGCTTTTGCTCCTCCCACCCTTGCAAGGCGGACCCGCCCGAGCGAGCGGGGTGTGGCTATACCATACAATAGTTTAGGTTTCGTGCCCCTCCCCCACCTCCTGAAAGGCCTCGCCAGAGCGCGAAGAAGGTACCGCCAGAGGCCCCGTCAGAGCTCCACGCAACCCCACACATGGGACTTGCCAGGCAAATCATTGAGCATCCCCGTGACCCCGAGCCTTCTGTTCCCACGGGTGCGATTATCGCCGGCATGAGGTTTGGCGTCCAGCACAAAGAAGTTGCCCCCCTCCCGTGGACGGACCCGACAGCAACTGATTGCAGAGAAGGGCACAGATGACGAGGGCATCTGCGCGCGCCCTCTGCAAATATCCGACAGCTGAACGACCGCTGTGAACGAGAAGCTTGGAGCACAAGGAAGAGGAAAATAACAACGCGCTCCCACGCGCGCGCAACGAGGCCCCGAGCCAACCCCAACATCAGGAACCTTCAGATGTCTGCGTGATCGGGCATGGGGAGATTGAGCAGATGTGCGAAATCATTGAATGTTGCGACGGGGCAGAGCGGAAATGAAAGTGGAGAAACAAACGCAGTTCGATAAACCAAACGAAGGCGGCAGCGAGATTGTGAGGTGCGCGGGAACGTGGCGCCCCGCGTTCAGACTACGCGTTTTTTGCTTCTATGACATGGACCCGAGAACGCTGGAACTCGTCGTTGTGGCCACAGCGGGGTTTACAACGGCACCCGTGGCTCATCTGCGACTAGAACCTAAGCGCGCGCGTAGCGCGCGCGTGGTTCTAGTATCCCTATCCCTAGGTCTGGCATCGCCTTACCTCGGTGCTGACCTTACGGATTCCCTCAGCTTCTGAGGGCGCATCCCCAAGATTGTCATCGCCTTGGGCCTGCTGATCTTAGGGGTAGAGATCAGGTTCGATGCTGCGCCGCCCGTGGCCGCCCCGGCCCTCGCTCTTGGTGCGGCGCGCGCGCGTCTGCCGTGGAGTGCGTGCGGGCCTCTCGTCCTCGCTCGTGCGGCGCGTCGTGGCGGCGCGTGGGCGGATGCCTTTTTCTGTTGGCACGCAGGCCCCCCAGCGTGGGATTCCGACAGGGTGCGTCCTTCAGCACTACCCCATCGTCCCTCGCCTCCTCCTCCTCCTCCTCCTCCTCCTCCTCCTCCTCCTCCTCCTCCTCCCCCTCCTCCTTTTCCTTCTCCTCTTCTTCCTCCTACTCCTCCTCTTCGTCCTCCTTTTTCTCGCCCTCCTCCTCCTCCTCCTCCTCCTCCTCTCTTCCTCCTCTCCCTCCACTCCTTTTCCTTCACTGCTCCCTGTCGCACCCCGAGGCCACTTTTTGGGGCGGTCCGGGCGTTTCGCCTGAGACTTCCTCACCACCCTGCGGCTTAGCAATTGGCAATCGTTTCACATATGGAATGCTGGTGGTTTTCAACATGTGGCTCTCGCCTTAGCGCTGCGCACATTCATCTTAACATTTTGCGAGGGTTTCACGGATTGAGGGCGAGTGGTTTTCAAAATGCGGTTTTCCCCTTAGCGCGGCACACATCAATTTTAACAGTTTGCAAGAGTTTCACGGATTCAGGGCGGGTGGTTTTCAAAATGTGGCTCTCGCCACAGCGCCGCGCACATTCGTTGACAAAGCTTGCAAGAGTTTCATATATTCCCGTCATCAACGTACCAAAAACGTTTTTTTGTTGTTGAAACGATTCAGGATTATGCAGGTGCAACAGTTCTGTTGATTCTCGGTGTTGAAGTCCCAGGAATGGCGTTGTGGTACGACTTAGGACCGTCAAGACGCAACAGTCAGGTTAATCCGTGGCTGAAGAGGGAGCTTGGAGGGAGGGTTTATTCCAAGATCGTTGACGACTCTTGGGTTTACGCTGGTCCTCCTCCTCCTCCTCCTCCGTCTCTTTTGCCCAGCTCGATCGGATTGCAACGGGTTCATGGACGAAGAGTTTAGGGCTGCCGAGACAGCGCTGGAGGGTGGCCACAGCGAGCTGCGCTGGGAGCGCTCCCTTTCCACGCCCCCCCCCCTCCGCTCCCAGCTCCCTCCCCGTCCTCCCCTCCCCATGCTCTCCCGGGTGCAGCGAGAGGGGCGGGCCCTCTCGGAAGGCCCTTTTGGACTTCCCAGAAGCCCTGGGGCCTCCCGAGGATCCGCATGCGCTTTCGGAGACGGCTGTCGACAATTTCTCGCAAGGCCGGAGGCCTTCTGAGCCTTCAGGTCCGCCCCCTCGTCGCCTCCGGCGGCCGCTCGATGTGATCCGTGCACCGCCAGAACGTGCTCGGCGAGGCGCAGCTGCTGGAAGGCACCCCGAGGCCGGAGAGCCCGCCGCGAAGCGACGCACACGCCAGAACACATGGAGCTTCCCCCCTGGGCGCGTCGCCGACAGGTGGTACCCCTTCGCCTCCCAGCTCCCGCCCCGTCCCCCCCCCCTCCGCTCCCCCCCCCCCTCCTCGCCACTCCTTTCTTCGAGCGATCGCGCCACCCCGCGCTCGAGCTGCGCAGCTAGGAATCCTCCGCACCGGCCGCACCCGTCGAGGCCCACGGCCTCTCTTCCACGACCTGCCCAGCTGGGCACGGGCGTGCCCGCCGGCGCTCCTGCTCGCCTCGGCGTCTCGCTCCCGGCTCCCCTCCGAGCGCTGGGCGCGGCCGGGCGGTGCCCCTTCGCCCCTGCGATCGGCCTCCCCCCGGCCCGCCCGCCCCTCCTGGCGCCCATCCGGCCCTCGGGTCGCAGCGTGGGGGGGCTTCGGCGGCCGCTCGGGACGACCCAGGCAGCCCCAGAGGTGCTCTCGGCGAGGCGCGGCTCTCTCCCCCCTCTCCCCTCCCTGCCCAGAACTCCTCCTCCTCCTCCTCCTCCTCCTCCTCCTCCTCCTCCTCCACACTTGCACAATATGAGTACTGCTCTCCTCTCTCCCCCTGGGGGCGTCCGGAAAGTATTCGGCCCCCCTCCGCGCACTGGTCTCTTACACACAGGATTCCCGGGAAACGGGTTTCCGCTCGGGTTTTTAGGCTGCTGCTCTCGCTGAGGCGCTGGCCCCCTCCGCTCTCCCCCCTCCCCTCTCCGCCCCGGCCCCTCGCCTTGGCGCCCCGTCCCCGCTCTGCGGGCGATCGCGCGGCCGACAGGTGGTACCCCTTCGCCCTGGCGGTCGGCCTCTCCGCGCTCCACGGCTCTGTGCAGTGGGACACCCTCGCCGCGGTGGTGTACGGGTACGCCTGCGGGTACGCCAGGGTCGAGGACCTGGCGGTCGCCGTGGTCCATCGAAGGAAGGGGGAGGGGGAGGAGGAACAGGAGGAGGCACAGGAGGAGGAGGAGGAGGAGGAGGAGGAGGAGGAGGAGGAGGAGGAGGAGGAGGAGGACGAGGACGAGGACGAGGAGGAGGAGGAGGAGGAGGAGGAGGAGGAGGAGGAGGAGGAGGAGGAGGAGGAAGAGGATGAGGAGGAGGAAGAACAGGAGGACAAGCGCCGGCGCTACCCTGAGCGCTGGGCGCCTTGGGCGGTCCTGCCGCTCGCCCACGAGACGGCCGGGCGGCTGGGCAGGGCCGCCCTGCGCCACCTGCGCTGGCTCGCGCGGGACCGCGCGCAGGGCCTGGGCGACGGCCCCGAGGCCGAAGCGAAGCGGCCGCGAGCGCGATGGCGCGGCGCTGGGGAGCCGAACTGAGCGTGGCTCTCCACCGCGCTACCGCACGCCAGCTGCGGACTGCGCTCGGCGAAGAGCCGGCGCTCGCGGCCCGCGCCGCGCTGGCGGCGGAGTTTGCCGGCTAGCCGGCTAGCCGGCCGGGCGGCGCCGCCGGGCCGCCGCTGCGGCTGCCGGGCATGGTCGTGGTCGGCTTCCGGGTGCTGAAGGGCGCGGAGGCGGTCAGAGAGTGTGTGGGCGGCACAGACCTTCTTCGCCACTCGAGGAGGAGGAGGAGGAGGAGGAGGAGGAGGAGGAGGAGGAGGAGGAGGAGGAGGACAACCAAGACAAGCAAATAGGGGGAGGCAGAGGGAGGAAGAGGGAGCAGGAGGGATGCAGATGCTGCTGGCTATTCTGATTATGATGCTGATGCTGATGCGGATGCGGATGCGGATGCGGCTGCTGCTGTTGCTACTGCTGCTGGTGCTGCTGCTGCTGACGGTGAAGCAGATGACGTTGATTTTTTAAGATGACGACGAATCTGATGACCGTGAGCATGTTTTGGAGACTGGTGGGTGATGATGATGCTGCTTCTGATGATGATGCTGATTTTGATGGGGACGGTGATGATGATGGTGGTGGCGGTGCTGATGGTGATGATGAGGATTATGGCGGCGAGGACCTTGATGATGAGGATGATGATGCTGATGCTGATGTTGCTGCTGATGATGCTAATGATAACGATGCCGATGCGGTCGGATGCTGATACTGGTGATGTTGTTGATGTCGTTGATGGCGAGGGTGATGATGGATATAATCATGATGATGATGCTGATGATGATGGTGAAGCTGTCGCTGCTGCTGATGATCAGGATGATGATGCTGATGTTGAGCATGATGCTGCTGATGATGGTGATGATGCTACTGATGCTGGCGATGATGCTGATGCTGATGCTGCGGATGATGACGGTGATGTTGATGCTGATGCTGCTGATGATGATGACGATGATTCTGATGACGTTCATGATGAAATTGTGGATGCTGCTGATTTTGATGATGCTGCTGATGATGGTCATGCTGATGATGCTGATGATGATGGTGGTGCCGATACTGCTGCCGCTGCTGATCATGATGATGGCGATGATGGCGACGATGATGAACGGGAGGAAGCCCAACGAGGAAGGATGACGATGACGAGACGCCGAAGATAGTGATGAGTAGGATTCGGATAAATATGACATTCGTGAGGCATGATTTGGAGTAGGAGGGGGGCGTGGGACATGATGGGCAGTAGGAGCAGGAAAAATGAGGATGAGGAGGAGGGTGAAGTGGATGAGGAGGAAGAGGACGAGGAGGAGGGGCAGGATGAGGATGAGAAAAAGGAGAATGACGCGGAGGAGGAGTAGGCCGAGAGTCAGGAGAACGTAGCGCGGATGATGATTCAAAATAAACTGATGATGATGGTGGTGGTGATGATGATGGAGATGATGATGGTGATGGCGATGATGATGATGATCATGATGATGATGAGGCTGGTGATGACGATGCTGCTGGTGATGGGGTGAGGATGATGGATGTGGTGGTGATGGGGATGATGATTCCGATGCTGATGATGGTGATGATGATGCAGGTGGTGCTGATGCTTATGCTGGTATTGCTGATGATGATGCTGGTGATGCTGATGCGACGGATGATGATGAGGGTGATGTTGATGATGATGGTGGTGGTGATGATGATGAGGATAAGGATGCGGATGCTGATGTTGGTGTTGTTGATGATGATGATGAGGAGGAGAAGGAGGATGATGATGATGAGGAGGAGGAGGAGGAAAACCCCTCCCGTTTCCGCTCCTGCTTCGGACCGTTTTCTTTTCTGCTCGGCTTCCTGCTTCCCTACGCAATATCCCCTCTTTCCCATCCTCCCTCATCCTCCTTCTCCCGTCCCCCTTTTCCGCTTACGTTGCTCTTCTAGACACGCTCTCTCTCTCTCTCTCTGTTTTTCTTGTTGTGTTCCTCTCTACTATCTCTATCTTAGCCGGAGTCTCAGAATCAGTCATTTTTTTTTCTCTCTCTCTCTGTCTTTGTCCCTCTCATTCACTCAGTGACTCACTGGTCCACTGGCTGACTGATCATTGATTCACTCACTCACTCACTCACTCAGCCCCTCTCTCTCCCTCTCCCGTCGCCTCTCTCTCTTTCTCAGTCTGTTGATCGGTCCCTCGGGTCTCGCACCCATCCTTCCCGAACTGTCCCTGAGCACCTGTCCCATCCCCCGCCGCCGGCCCGAGTTAGGCGAGCGAGCAGCCGCGCCCTCGGGGGGACAGCGCGGCGCCACGGGGCGCTGTGCACTGGGCCGCCCACGACTCCCGCCCCTCCTAGGGCCTCCGCGGCCCCACCCCCGGCTGCCGCTGGTCCTTCGGCGACCGCTTCCTCGGTGCACCGCTGAGGCTTGTTGTCTCCCCCCCCCTTCTCCGATTAGGCTTGAATCGGGCTTGTCCCTCTGCAGGGGGAATCTTCAAAGATGAGTCAAAACCTAGCCTGGGGACGATGTTTTGACCAGCTCTGAACATTCTGGAATCTTCTTGGGGATCTTTTGACCGGGTCTCGTCCACAAAAACAAAAACCCTGGAGGGGGACAGGCCCAGCCGAACATGGGGCTTGCCCAGAGGGGTTCTCCCCTGGGGAAAGGGGTGGTGTCTCCTCCTCCTCCTCCTCCTCCTCCTCCTCCGCCGTGCCCCGGGCTTCCTGCTGCTGCGCTGCCCGTGCCCCGGAGGCTCGGCGGAGGGAAACGGTCAGTACAGTCAGAAACCCTAGTGAGGACGCGCGACTTTGCTCAGGGTACCCTTGCTCGTCCTTGCTCTTCCTTGCTCCTTCGTCTTCGAGGTCTTCGTCGTCCGCCGCCCCCCAAAATCCCAACTTCGGCTTCCAAGGGTCTTGAGTCCTTACCGCGCGTCCTTATCAGGGTTTTTGACTGTACACGCCACCCCCTCTGCCCACCCCAAAAGCTCGGAGCTGGCACGCGCGGGGGAGACTGCGGTCGAGGCGCAGCTCGTCGGACCCGCGGCCAGCTCTTTGGGCGTTGGGGGGGGGAGGGGGGGAGGCCTGGACGGAGGAGAATGTGGCATGAGTGTTTGCTCTCTCTTTTTTTTTTTTTGTCCGAGGCCCGCTCCTCGGGCTCCCGCTCTCCCCGCCCCCCCGCGGAGAGGGGCCGCGGCAGGCCGACCTCTAGGCGGCAGCCTGCCGCAGCTCCCCGCGGGCCCCCCGGGAGCGAGGCGAGGCGAGGCGCGCCGAGGCCCGCCGCGGCCCCCTGGGGGGCCGCCTGGCGCCCCCGGGCGCCCCGCCTGCGGGCGCGGGCCGCCCTGGGGGGGGCGGGGACATCGCGCAGGGTGCACGCTGCTCCCTGCCCGGAGATCCAGCGCATCGAGAGGTTCAAGATGGAGGCTTCTCGTAGTCTTCGGCCTCTGGGGGCCCCCGCTGGTCCCCGGGGCCGTCAGGAAGCGGCTCGGGATGACGGACCCGGGCGCGGGGGCCAGGGGGGGGCGAGGATATCACGCAGGGTGCACGCTGCTCCATGCCTGAGCGCCTTGCTGTGTTTGGCGCTGAGCGCCTGAAGAGCTGTCGCCTGATCGGCGTTCAGAGGCTGCAGGCAGGAACGCACGGCGCTCAAACATACTTGGCCTGTTCCTCGGATGCTTCCCAAGCCTGCGCCTAGTGCGGAACTCCCATGCGCACGCTGGGCGAAGAGAGCTTGAGAAATTCAAGATGGAGATTTTTCGTAGTTTTCAGCCTCTGGGGGGCCCTCGCTGGGCCCCGGGACCGTCAGAAAGTGGCTCGGGATGAAAGGCCGGTATTGGGAAACGGGTCGAGACTTCTGGGGGCCGCATGTGGAAAAAAATGCGACGTCGGATCTCTGGGCAGCAAGCCACGCCCGAAGCGCCCCCATGTCGCAGCACGACGGCAGGCCCCAACTGGAAGACCATGGTCCAGCATACTTAGCCCAGAAGGGCCCCATACTTTGATCGGAGGTTTGGGGGTGAGATCGCAGAGAAACAGAGACCCCCCACCGGGAAACCGGTTTCGGTTTCGTGTTCGTGTCGTGCATGCGGGCGAGGCGAAGCTGCGCGTGGTCCTCCTGTAGCTAGGCCGAAGCAGGAGCGAAAGTCCGTTCCCGTCCGCCGGTGGCTGGGAGGTGTCCCAGTTGGGCTGGGCGGTGTCCTGGGTGTCCCCGGTGTCAGTAGGAGCGAAAGTCCGTTTCCCGTCCGCCGGTGGCCGGGAGGTGTCCCAGTTGGGCCGGGCGGTGTCCCGGGTGTCCCGGGTGTCCCGGGCGTCCCGGCGCTAACGCATGTCGCTGATTTCATAATTCATTTTTTTCGGCGCCTGCGGCGGGCTTTCTTATGCAATCCAGCTTATCTTATCCAACCCATCTTGTCCAATCCAATACATCTTATCTTATCCAACCCATATTCTCCCATCTTCTCTTATCCCGCCCAGTCCAATCCATCAATTCATTTGTTTCTGCGCCTGCCGCGGGCCAATCTAATACATCTTATCTTGTCCAATACACGTGTTCCAATCCAACCCATCTTATCGTTCCCAATCCATCTCATCCCATCCAATCCAATCCACCCAGCCAAATCCATCAATTCATTTTTGTCGGCGCCTGCGGCGGGCTTTCTTATCCACTCCAGCTTATCTTATCTAACCCATCTTGTCCAATCCAATCCATCTTATCTTATCCACCCCATCTTGTCCCATCTTCTGTTATCCCACCCAGTCCAATCCGCCCAGCCCAATCCATCAACTCATTTTTGTCGGCGCCTGCGGCGGGCCAATCCAACCCATCTTATCTTATCCAATCCATCTCTTCCAATCCAACCCAGAGAGAACGAGATAGATGATATTAAGGTGACAGGCTGGAGTTCAGTCAGGGTGGGCATTTGATCTCAATCCCCCCCAACCTCCTTATCGCCCGCAGGGCGGTCGTATAGGTATACCTCTGGAAACCAGGGTCAACTCAGGGCTCCTAGTCAACATCTATCCAAGATCTGTTCTACATTTCCCTCTCATGTCTCGTCCCCTGTGAAGCAGCGCCTGGACGCGCCCCGCGGGGCTTCACCCCTGACTTCCCTCGCCTTCCCGCGACGGCGTGGCCTGGATTGGCTCGCACCTCCTCGCCGAGGAGGAGGAGGAGGAGGAGGAGGAGGAGGAGGAGGAGGAGGAGGAGGAGGAGGAGGAGATGAGGAGGAGGAGGAGGAGCGGAGGAGGAGGAGGAGGAGGAGGAGAGAGGAGGAGAGAGAGGAGGAGGAGAGGAGGGAGGAGGAGGAGGAGGAGGAGGAGGAGGAGGAGGAGGAGGAGGAGGAGGAGGAGAAGGGAAGGTGGAGGGGGAAGGGGACCTCGCTCCGCACGGGGTGGGTGGGTGGGGGGGGCACCGCGGGGGTGGGACAGCCGCGTCCGGGGAGGCGCCCCGCCAAGGCGTCACCGGCCTCCCGTCGCCACTCCCACGGCCCCGCCAGGGCCAAGTCGGGCATGTCCCTCTACAGGAGGGAAGTTCAAGAACAGCAAGAGCATAGTCTGATGACGACCTGTCGTGCTCCTTTGGCTTTTCTCTGGGTGGGTGGGTCAATTTTTTTTGTTTATTTTTTATTTAATCCGCCTGCAGGAGGACATGCCCGACCTAACCCCAGGGCGCGCTCCCGCGTCGCTCGGGGTCTCGGTTCCATTCCGTCTGTCGCGCGCTCTGGCCCGCGCCGTGGGTCGCCCTGGCTTCGTCCCACGGGAGTATGCTGTGCGTCAGCCCCGCGCGTGGGGCGCACCGGGGCGGCTTGGTCCAACGGGCGCCTGGGCCAGCCCGCGGCCCGCAACCGTGCGATTTCTACCAGGAGGAGCAGGAGGAGGAGGAGGCGGAGGAGGAGGAGGCGGCGGCGAAGGCCGAGGCGGAGGCAGAGGAGGAGGAGGAGGCGGCGGCGGAGGAGGAGGAGGAGGAGGAGGAGGAGGAGGAGGAGGAGGAGGAGGAGGAGGAGCAGGAGCAGGAGCAGGAGCAGGAGGAGGAGGAGGCGGAGGAGGAGAAGGAGGAGCAGGATGGGGGGGGGCAGGGGGAGGGGGAGGGGGAGGGGGAGACGAGGGGAAGGAGGAGGAGGAGGAGGCGGAGGAGGAGGAGGAGGAGGAGGAGGAGGAGGAGGAGGAGGAGGAGGAGGAGCAGCAGGGGGAGGGCAGGGGGCAGGAGGCATAGCATTACATGGCAAAGCATGGTGTTGAATACCAATGCGTAGCATGACATAGCATAGCGTGGCGACGCCCCAAAGGGGGGGGGGCTTCTGCGGCCCCCAAAATCAACGAATAGGCACCGAATGTGTAATCACTTCCGATGGTTTCTTCGGGAGGCCAGTTTCTAGATTTGGGGGCCTATTTGGAAGGACCGAAGCCATGCCGTGGCATGGCACTGGAAATAAAGACGCCAGCGCTGCAGCGGGAGCACGATTCGGAACGAGCGGAAACGCGGAAATGAGGCCAGCGCTGCCGCGGGAGCACGATTCGGAGGACGCGGAGCCTGACATAGCATGGCGTGGCGACGCCCCAAAGTGGGGAGGGGCTTCTGCGACCCAACGGATCAACGAATCGGCACCGAATGTGTAATCACTTCCGATTGATTTTTCGGGAGGCCATTTTCTAGATTTTGGGGCCTATTTGGAAGGACCGAAAAGCATGTCGTGGCATGGTGCTGGAAATAAAGACGCCAGCGCTGCAGCGGGATCATGATTCGGAACGAGCGAAAGCGCGGAAATGAGGCAAGCGCTGCAGCCGGAGCACGATTCGGAACGAGCGGTGGCCCGAACATGAGACCAGCGCCTCAGCGAGAGCAGCATTTTGGAAACAAGCCCAAACGAAAACCCGTTTCCCAGGAATCCTGTGTGTAAGAAACCAGTGCGCGAAAGGGGGCGGCCATTTTCTGGACGTCACCAGGGGGAAGATGAGAGTAGTATTCACATTGTGTGATTTTGGAGGAAAATGGTGAGGACGAGGTGGAGTAGGAGTAGGAGTAGGAGGAGTAGGAGGAGGAGGAGGAGGAGGAGGAGGACGAGGAGGAGGAGGAGGAGGAGGAGGAGGGAGGAGGAGAGAGGAGGAGGAGGAGGAGGAGGAGGAGGAGGAGGAGGAGGAGGGAGGAGGAGGAGGAGGAGGAGGAGGAGGAGGAGGAGGAGAAGGAGGAGGAGGAGGAGGAGGAGAAGGAGAAGGAGGAGGAGGGTGGGGAGGAGGAGGAGGAGGAGGAGGAGGAGGAGGAGAGGAGGAGGAGGAGGAGGAGGAGGAGGAGAAGGAGGAGGAGGAGACGAGGAGGAGGATGAGAAGGAGGATGCGGAGGAGGAGGAGGAGGAGGAGGAGGAGGAGGAGGAGGAGGAGGAGGAGGGAGGAGGAGGAGGAGGAGGAGGAGGAGGAGGAGGAGGGGGAGGAGGAGGAGGAGGAGGGGGAGGAGGGGGAGGAGGAGGAGGAGGAGGAGAGGAAGGAGGAGGAGGGTGGGGAGGAGGGGAGGAGGGGGAGGAGGAGGAGGAGGAGGAGGAGGAGGAGGGGAGGAGGAGGAGGAGGAAGGAGAGGAGGAGGAGGGAGGAGGAGGAGGAGGAGGAGGAGGAGGAGGAGGAGGAGGAGGAGGAGGAGGGAGGGAGGAGGAGGAGGAAGGAGGGGAGGAGGTGGAGGACGTTGAGGACGTTGAGGGCGTTGAGGAGGAGCAGAAGCAGGTGGAGGATGAGGGTGGGGAGGAGGAGGAGGAGGAGGAGGAGGAGGAGGAGGAGGAGGAGGAGGATGAGGAGGAGGATCATTCTGGAGCATGCTGGCCAAACTTCGAGGTCGCGAAGCGCACGCGCAACGGTAGCGATGAAAGCTTCCCCTGTCCCAGGCCGTCCCTGGGCGATAAGGTTCGGCTTTGCTCTGGAATTGTAGCTGATGACGTGCAGTCCAGCTAGTTCTTTCCAATTCCGTTTCTCGGACGTGGCGGCGAGGGCCCAGCCCAGCCGTGTCGACGAAGAGCGACGAGTGGGGGGAAGGGCCCCCCCCCAGGTGGTTGGCCCATGTTTCGAGCCACGTCCTTCAGCAGCATAGCCCTCTGCGGCGGCCTGCTGAGAGCTCTGCCGCACGCCGCCGCCTGCTGCCTTGCGTGGGAAAACTTGCCATTTCGCACGAGCTGGCCCCAGCGTTCTAGCCGATGACGTTTGCACGTGCGCTTGCGTCTGCACGCAGTGCCAGCCTATCTGCCACTGCTTGTTCTTCTCGCACTGTCGGCTCCCGCTGCCATTGCCTGCCCTTCTCCCACAAGGTGACCCCAGCAGCAGTGACTCTGATGAGGTCTTCTTGCTGCGCCGGTGGACACTGCCTGCTGCTTCTCGCACCGACAGCCACTGCTGCAACTGCCCGCTTTCTTGCACTGCCAGTCCATGCTGCCGCGGCTCTCTCGCACAAGCTGACCCCAGCAGCTCTGCAGCTGATGAAGTAGGTGCTCTTGCCGCCTCGCCATTTGGCACCGGCAACTGTTGCTGCCACTGCCTGCCTTCTCGCACCGACCGCCCTCGCAGCACTTGCCTGCCTCCCCGCATGGGCTGACGCTCGCTGCAGTTAGCTGACGAATCGCTCCCGCTGGCCATTCGGGACCGGCAGCCGCTGCTGCCACTGCCCGCCTTCTCGCATCGACAGGCCATGCTGCCACTGCCTGCCTTCTCGCACGAGCTGACCACTCTGCAATGTAGCTGATGAAGATGTGGCTCCTGCTGGCCACTCGGCACCGACAGCCGCTGCTGCCCCTGCCCGCCTTCTCGCACCGACTGACCATTCGGCCATTGCATGCCTTCTCGCACGAGCGGACCCCTGCTGCAATGTAGCCGAAGATGTGGCTCTTGCTGGCCGTTCGTCACCGACAGCCGCTGCTGCCAATGCCCGCCTTCTCGCACCGACAGTCCATCGCCCTGCCTTCTCGCACGAGCGGACCCCCGCTGCAGTGTAGCTGAAGATGTTGCTCCCGCGTTGCTAATTTCTCGCATTCTCGCGTGGACAGTCCATGCTGCCACTGCCTGCATTCTCGCACTGCTCCTCGGTAAGGCGTCTCCCACACGAACTGGCCCCAGCACTGTAGCTGATGTCGTTGGCTCGCACGTTCTCGTCGCATGGACCGCTCCAAGCACTGTAGCTGATGACGCTGCTGATCATGGCTGGCCCCTGCTCCCCTGCCTTCGCAGGCACCGCTCCCAACATTGGAGCTGTTGGTGTGCTGCTCCAGCCTTCTGATGCCTGCCTGCACTTTGGCGGCGGCGCCGCAGCTGGCGCCACTGCTCGCCAAGAGGTGGAGGAGGGACGGGAGCAGGAGGAGGAGTGAGACGAGGAGAGGAGGAGGAGTAGGAGGAGGAGGAGGAGTAGGAGGAGGAGGAGGAGGAGGAGGAGGAGGAGGAGGAGGAGGAGGAGGAGATGATGAGGAGGAGGAGGAGGAGGAGGAGGAGGAGGAGGAGCAGGAGGAGCAGGAGCAGCAGGAGGAGGAGCAGGCGGAGGAGGATCAGGAGGAGGCGGAAGAGGAGGAGGAGGAGGAGGAGGAGGACCTCTTTCTTTCAGAGTCTGTCTTTCAGTTTCTCTCCCTCTCTCTCTCTCTTTCTGCCCCTGTCTCTTCCTCTCTCCTGTTTCTCTGCCCCCCTCTTCCCCCGCCGCTTCTGCGCCCGCCCCCCTGCAGGACCGGCTGCTGCTCTCGCGCCAGCGCGCCCAAGCGTTGGAGGATGGCTGGGTCGTCAGGCTCCCCGTATCTCCACTCCGCGGCCGCTGCAGTCGTCGTCGTCGGAGGGGGAGGAGGAAACAGAGGATGCGGGAGGAGAAAGGAGGAGGAGGAGGAGGAGGTGGAGGAGGAGGTGGAGGAGGAGGAGGAGGACCAATGTAAACCCAAGCCGCATCCTCGATGCTGCAGTGAACCCTCTCTCCAAGGTCCCTCTTCGTAGATTCCTGCACGCACATGTTGTACCTGCCCGAGGTGTCCCATTGAAGGACCACCGTTCGAGAATCCGCACACGCGCCAGAACATTCCTGGGAGTTCAACCTGGCGAACCAACGTGACTGTCGCGTCCTGGCCCGATCCTGCCAGAACGCCTCCCCTGGGACTTCAGCCCTACGCATAGGGGAACACTGCTGTACGGTTGCAACATCATGACACGACTGCGCGCGGCGCGAAGGCGAGAGCCCCATTTTCAGCAGGAGCGCGCCCTCCGTCCTCCAAGCTCTTGCGCAGTTCGAGACGAGCGTGCGCGGCGCGCGGACGAGGGCCACACTCTTCCAAAGGACCCACCCTCCGTCCTTGAAGCTGCTTCAGGAGGGGAAAGAACACAGACACAATTAATCGTCGATTCCCAGGAAAATATTGAAACATATGGGAAGTGGGGGGGCAGACAAAAACCCAGAAAATATGGGAAACTATGGGGAATCCTGTTATTTGTGTGTATTTATTTGTGTGTCCTGGGGCCCCTTCACTGTTGCAGACTTTTGGATGGCGAGCGTGCGCGGCGCTCAGGCGAGAGTCAAGGACCCGCCCTCCATCCTCGGAGCTGCTGCGAGCTTGCAAGTCGGTCATCTGCGCGGCACTCGTGTGAGAGAGAGAGCTGCACTTCGAGCAGGACCCGCCCTCCGTTCTTGAAGCTGCTGCGACTCTCAAACCTCTGGGTAAGAACTGGTGCGAACGACTCGGGTGAACCGCCCGGCCCGCCACACCGACACGTCCGCGAAAAAGGGAGGTCGGGCCGGACGAAAGGGGGGGATGGGGAAAGGGGTCGTTACGAAATTTGCTGCATGCAGCTGGTTTGGGCCCCACCGAGGGGCCCATGCCTCGATACCTAGCCGCCTTCGGCGCCGGGAGGCGCCGGGAAAATCGGCGACGCGAGCCGATTCTCAGGCTCCCCCTCTGCTATCCCCACCTGTCGCCCGACGGCCCGAGGAGGGTATTCATAGGGCAACCGAGCCGTCCTGCCGAGCCACCCTGCCGAGCCGCCCCTCGGCCCGCCCTGCCGAGCAGCCCGTCGGGGAGGATGGAGTCATGTGTGTGTGTGTGTGTGTGTGTGTGGAAAAGAGGCGTGGATGGGCGGGGCGAGTGAGGAGGGCGAGGGGGGGGGAAGGCGGAGGTGGAGGGAGGTGGAGGAGAATGAGGAGGAGGAGGAGGAGGAGGAGGAGGAGGAGGAGGAGGAGGAGGAGGAGCAAGGGCAGGAGATGAGATGAATCATTCTGCTGCTGACGACGCCCACGATGAGAATGATGGTGATGGTGATGCTCATGATGACCAGGCTACCCTTCCTTCCACCTTCCTGGGCCTCTGGGAATCAGTATCCGGTATCCAAGAAATGAGCAATAACAGACGGCTCCTCTTTTTTTCAAGTTGAAGACTTGTGTCGTATTGCCACTGCCATCGATATAACCTATACAGTATCTAATCACGTCCGCACGAAGGGGCGGGCCTCTCGCGCCCGCTTTGCTCGCCCGCGGCCGCGCCCGTGGCCCGGCGACGCCTTCCAGCCTGCCTGCGGCGGGCCCTGCAGGGCGGGAGCCTTCTGGGAGCGCGGGGGGGGGCAGGGCCGTGGTGGTGGCTGAGGGGGCGGGGACAGAGACTGCGGCGGCGGAGTGGCGGCTCCTCCTCCTCCACCTCCTCCTCTTCCTCCTCCTCCTCCTCCTCCTCCTCTTCCTCCTCCAATTCATCTCCTTGATCCCCGATTAGTGCTTGCGCTGAAGGTGTCCTGGCGGAAGTTGAAAGACTTGGCGAAAGTTCGTCGCCGATTTTGGTAGCAGGCTTGGTTCCTGGGTTCCTGGTTCCGGGTTCCCGGGTTCCCGGGTATTGGTTTTGAGGCCGATTTCGGTGGATTTTGGTTTCCCGGGCTAACGGGTTCCTGGTCGATCACCTCGGCGAAAACCATCCACTGATTGGGGTTTTTCTGTGGTGCAATAGAGGATTCCTCGCAGTCGCACCCCGAGGCCGGTCGAAGGGGCGGGCCGCGCGTTTCGGTCCATATTTCCTCTCCATTTCTGATCCCGAGGCTTTCCTTCCTGAGAGTGGCAACAGTTTCACGGATTGAGGGCGGGTTGTTTTCAACATGCGACTCTCGCTTTGCCGCCGCGCACAGGCGTCGACAAAACATTGCAAGAGCTTCGCGGATTGAGGGCGGGCAGTTTTCAAACTGTGACTCTCGCCCCAGCGCTGCGCACATTCGTTTCATAAGATGTGCAAGAATTTCATGGGTTGAGGGCGGGTTGTTTTCAAAATGTGGCTCTCGCCTCAGCGCCGCGCGCACTCGTTGTAAACATGTGCAAGAATTTCACGGATTGAGGGCGGGTTGGTTTCAACATGCGGGTCTCGTCTCAGCGCCGCGCACAATCGTTTTATGCAATGCGCAAGTGGTTCACGGAGTGATGGTCGGTTGTTTTCAGGATGTGGCTCAGCGCCGCGCACAATCGTTTTAAACATTGGCAAGAATATCACGGACTGAGGGCGGGTGGTTTTCAAACTGTGGCTCTCGCCCCGACTCCGCGCATACTCGTTTTCAAGACACTAGCAGGAGTTTCACAGATCAAGGGCGGGTGGTTTTCAAATGTTGCTCTTGCCTTAGCGCCGCGCGCATTCGCTTCAAAATTCCGCAAGAGTTTTACATATCGGGGGCGGCTGGTTTTCAGCATGTGGATCTCGTTGAGATGCCGCGCACAATCGTTTGAAACATTGGCCAGGGCTTGACGGAGCGAGGGCGGGTCGTTTTGCAAAGATGGCTCTCGCCCCAGCCCCGTGCACCGTCTCAGAACTGCAAGAGCTTCACGGATTGAGCGCGGATGGTTTTCAAAAATGTGGTTCGCGCCCCAGCGCCGCGCACATTCGTGTTAGACAGTTGCACGAGTTTGACGGATTGGGGGCGGGTGGTTTTCAAAATGTAGATCTCGCTTTAGCGCCGCGCACGTTCGTGTTAAACATTCGCACGAACCTTACATATCGAGGGTGGGCCGTTTTTAAATTGTGGTCTTGCCTAAGCGACGCGCGCATTCGCATAAACATTTGCAACATAGTCAATGGTCCTCATGCGTCACATGCCAGAAACGATGTTTGGGAAAAAATCAGGACTGTCGAGTCGCAACGGGTACGTTGATTCGCTGTGTTGACGTCCCAGGAATGGTGTTCTGGCACGACTCCGGATCGCCAAGACGTTACAGTCAGGTTGACCCGTGGCGTTCAAGTCCTGAGACTGGTGTTTTGGCACGCGTCAGGATTTCCGCACTGTTGTCCCCCAGCGGGGCAACGCCCTCACTGGAAATGACCCTTTGTAGGAACCAAAGAAGAGGGAGCTTGGAGGGAGGGTGTATTCCAACATCGTTGATGGGCTTTCGATTTACACTTGTCCTCCTCCTCCTGCTCCTCCTCCTGTTCTTGCTCCTCTTTTTACTTTGTGCGGTAGATCTGCGATCGTTCGAGGCAATAGCTGCACGAGTGTAGAGCTGTGCGTAGAGCTGCACATGACTCGCCACGCCCGCAACGCCGAGTCCTACCTTATCCTGTCCTCCTCTTGTTCCTCCTCCTCCTCCTCTTCCTTCTCAACCGTTGTCCTCTTCCCTTTCCCCTGCTCCTCATCTGTCTCTCTTCTTGCCCCTCCCCCTCGCGAGCACGCGCGGGGAGTCACTTGGTGCGCGTTGACTTCGTCTGTCAGGACCGTCGTTGGGACATGCCCCTTGGGTTAGTTGACGTTGCGCGCGCGCTGCTCTCGCCAAACGGTTTGCTGATCCCTAGTTGCTGTCAGTTCTACGAGGAGGAGGAGGAGGAGGAGGAGGAGGAGGAGGAGGAGGAGGAGGAGGAGGAGGAGGACCAGGAGGAGGAGGAGGAGGGGGGGAGGAGGAGGAGGAGGAGGAGGAGAAATGGCCGCAATGTGTGACGACGATGTTGATGCTTATGGGCACGATGACGACGATGCCGACGGCGACGATGTTGATGGTGATTCGGATGATGATGATGGAGGTGGAGTTGTCGTTGATTTTGCCAGCCAGCGACTGTGCATACTTATGCTGATTGACCGTGTAGGTTGGTGTTGTTAGTGGTGATGACGCTTATGCTGATGCTGTTGCTGATGATGATTATGATGCTGATGGTGATGAGGCTGATGGTGTGGTGGTGGTGCAGGTGGTGGTGGTGCTAGTGGTGGTGGTGGTGGTGGTGGTGGGTGGTGGTGGTGGATGGTGGGTGGTGGTAATGATGTGTTATCATGATGTGCTACGACGATGGTGATGGTGATCAGCTCACGAGGCTCAAACAAACAGGGGCCAACACGCCTGCAAACCTCGCTCCTCCTCCCACCGCGCTCCAGCATCCAGACCGCGAGGGTGCGGGTATCGACACGCCCGCTCGACGAGGAGGATGATGAGGAGGAGGAGCAGGAGGATGAGGAGGAGGAGGAGGAGGAGGAGGAGGAGGAGGAGGCAAGGAGGAGGAGGAGGAGGAGGA
>CAUYUJ010022692.1:0-10000 GCA_963575745.1 Prorocentrum cordatum
CACACGCACACGCACACGCACACGCACACGCACACGCACACGCACACGCACACGCACACGCACACGCACACGCACACGCACACACTCACACGCACACGCACACGCACACGCACACGCACACGCACACGCACACGCACACGCACACGCACACGCACACGCACACGCTCACGCACACGCACACGCACACGCACACGCATACGCACACGCACACGCACACGCACACGCACACGCACACGCACACGCACACGCACACGCACACGCACACGCACACGCACACGCACACGCACACGCACACGCACACGCACACGCACACGCACACGCACACGCACACGCACACGCACAAGCACACGCACTCGCACACGCCCCCCCCCCACACCACAAAAAAAAACCCCCCCCAAACACATCACAGACACACACACACAACACAGTACATCAACCCACACACTCCACAGACAACACACACACACACACACACAACACACACACACGCACCACACGCACACGCACACGCACACGCACACACACACACACACACACACACACACACACACACACACACACACACACACACACACACACAGACACACACACACACACACACACACACACACACACACACACACACAGACACACACACACACACAGACACACACACACACACACAGACACACACACACACACACACACACACACGGTGGGAAAACACACACACACACTGTGTGCTTTGTTGTTTTTCCCCTCTGTGTGTGTGCATTCCCCACTGTGTGTTTGTTTTTCCCACAGACTGTGTGTTGTTTTTTTCCCACATGTGTGTTTTTCCACGACAGGACGGGTGCTGTTCTCGCTGTGCCCTTGTCCTTTGTCTGCCCGCGGACCTGCTGCCCAAAAGTCACCGGGGCTGGCGCTGGTCGCCTGTCGCGGGTGGCACCAGGACGCTGCGAGCGAGGGTGCGCATCACCACCGCGACGCACAGCGGGCCCCGCTTCTCTTGCGCTGCTCATAGGTGCCCCCCAGCTCGCTCGCGCCGTCGGCCCGACGGACCAGCACTGCTAGAGCAGCGCGGGCGGGCCCCCGAGGTGTCCCCAGGACTTCCGGGGAGGCCCACGAGGAGGCCCCACACAGCGTCCAAGGACACCCCCACGGCCTCTGGAGCAGCCCCCAGCTGGGCACAGAAGGGCCCCCCTCTTGGGCCCCAGAGCGGCGCGGAAGGCTCTGGGACGTCGTGGGCCCCGGGAGCTCCCCTGGCAACCCCCGCACTGGAGCGGCGAGCGGCCATTGGCCTCTTCCCTGGGGGGCGCCGGCCAGCCGCCTCGCCGGTCCATCCCAGGCCCAGGATCGGTGTGCACACGCGTGCGTCCGCCCGGGCCAGGGCCAGGATCGGCGAGGCGGACGGTCGACGCCCTCCGATTCCTCGGGCTTGGCGGCGGGTGCTGGGGCTCGAGTTCCGCGGGCGAGAGCGCCTGCGACGAAACGGCTGCGGAGGGGGAGAGGGGGGTGGGGAGGTGCAGCGTCGAAGCAGCGTCGATGGTCGCCACGGGCGCTAGGGCGGCGAGCGGCCTTTCGTCTCTTCCCTCGGCTTGGCTGCGCGCTCCAGGGGGTGGCCGCGATGGGGACTCGATTTGGAATGACCAGCAACCGTTTGCGCTTTTCGCCTCGTCTGAACCCCCAGCGCAAGCCCCTCGTGGCCACTGCTGGACGTGGCTTGAAAAATTGGCAGGGACAGACTGCAGGAGGGGTCCGAGGACCGTTTCTGGGCGCATTGTGGTTAGTGTGGCACGAGGGGCGCGACCTTCTAATGGAAGTCAGAGGGGCCAAGAGCTTCCAGGACGGCGTCTTAAAAAAAAACAGAGGGGTTTCTAAGAAACCCCTTCCTCCTAGGAAGCCCCTTCCTCCTCAGAGTAGAGAAAGGATCAGAAGGACGCTTCGTATGATATCGCATGACTTCAGATCTTGTGGAAGGGCGGATGAGGAAGGGTTTTCTGAAGGTTTCGTAGAGTATCGAATGGCGACAAATATTGCAGAAGGCTGTAGAAGACGCTTCTCTGAAAACTTCGTACAATACCGAAAGGCTTTTCATGTAGCCAGCCGGTTTCACCGCGATCGCGTTGCTCGCGGCCTTAGCGGCTCTCCCGAACACACGAGAAAACGAAGCTGAAAACGAAGATGCCTCCCCCAAACAGGTCAATTAACACAACGAACGACGATCGCGGCGGCCCGAAAGTTAGTCAGCGTAGAAAACGAAAGCGAAAACGAACCGAACCCGTGACATACAACTTATTTACAACAGCGAATGGTCGACGCCCCCGCCGCGTCCTAGAAACGCATAGGCTCAAGACATAATGGCCAAACATTTCGCGCCCACCGCTTGGATGCTCTCCAGTCATGGCGAAGAACGCAGAGGGCCAACTCTTGGAGATTTTCGGCGTGATGGTTTCTTCTTCCAGCTGCGGCAGGCTGCGGTCGCGGTCGCAGACGCGGCTGGGGGAGGGAAACGATTGTGTTTTTTCGCGGTGGTTCTCTTCTTCCAGCCGCGGCCGCGGCTGGCGAGCGGGGCAGCGGCAAAAGGGGGAAAGAGGGGGGCTGGCAGAAAGGGGGGGCAGCCGGGGGCAGACTGACAGAGGGAGGAGCATGCCAGGGGCGCGAGGGGGGCGGCGGGGAGCGGGATGGGGAGGCAGCGGGGGGCGGGAGGGGGCAGCGGGGAGCGGGAGCGGGAGGGGGCGGGGGGATGGGCGCGTGGGGGGAGAGGAGGGCGGGAGCAGGGGCGGCGGGGCAGAAGGGGGGAAGGGCGGGCAGGCGGCACAGGGGGGGGGGGGGGGAGGCGGGCAGGAGGGGCGGAGAGGGAGGCGGCAGGGCAGCAGGCGGCAGCGCGGGCAACACAGGGCGGCACGAAGGCCGCGGCCCGGGGGCGAGGCCACGGTAGGAGACCGATTTCTGACCACACCCACTTCCCGAGGTGCCTTGCGAAAAGCGGTTTCCAGAGGTGGAGGTGGGCAGTTTCCCCGCCCCAGGGGAAGGAAAAACTACCCACTTCCACCCCCGAGGGCCTATCATAGAATCGAGGATCCAGAGGTGGATGTGGTCAGAAATCGGTTTTCGACTCGGGTGAGCGGCCCCAGGCGAAGAAGACCCGGGGCGGGGGAGGGAAGGGGGCAGAGTCACGGGAGGGAGTGGAGAGAGCGACGGCAGGAGGGGGCGGGGAGAAAGCAGGGGAGAGAAGGGGAGAGAGGGGGGGCAGGGGGCAGAGCGAGGCGGGCAGCCGGGGGGGCAATGAAGGGGAGGGACTCCGCCGTGGGGGGAAGGCGGCGCCGGGGGGAAGGGACGGGAGGAAGGGAAGGACGGAAGGGAGGAAACAGCAGAGGGGAGAGGAGCAAGAGAGAGAGCAGCACCGCGCGCGCGACCCTCCTCTCCTCCCTCCCCCGCGCCGCGCCGCGCAGCCTTCTCCTCCCCCCTTTGTCCCCGCCTTTAGCTCTGTCCCCAGCGGCGCCCTTGTCTTCGCCACCATTCTGCCCCCATTAGCCGAGCGTCCCCTCCGCCCCGACCGCTTTATTTCGCGTCCCCCCCCCACCCTCGTTCCCGCTCTGTCCCCAGCGACCCCCTTGTCCTCGCCACCCCTGTCCCCAGCAGCCGAATGCCCCCTCTGCCCCGACCGCTTTATTTAGCGTCGCCCTCCCCCCCCCCGCCCCCGTCCTCAATTCTGCCCCGGCGCGGCGCGGCGCTGGTCCCCCGTCCGCAGCCCATATGCGCTCTCCGCATCCCTCCCCCGCCGGCCAGCGCGCCCCTCCGCCCCGGCCGCGTTCTGGCGGCGCGGCACGGCACGGGCCTCCATTCCGCTCCGGCCACTTTACTCGCTTGCACAGCTGTGTTATAAAGCTCGGACCTCTTTATTTTCGTCGTCGTCGTCGTTCGTTCGTTCTTCGCTGGTCCTCCCCCCTCGCCGTCCTGGCCTTGCCCTGGCCCAGCCATCCCCAGCTCCCTTCGCTCTCCCCCCCCTGGCCTCCCTAACCCGCTCCCTGGACCCAGCCCCCCTCGCTCTCCCCCCCTCCTGGCCTACCGTTCGTCGTCCCCCCCCACCCTGGGCTCCTCATTTTCGTCGTTGTTCGTTCGTTCGTTCGTTCGTTCGTTCGTTCGTTCGTTCGTTCGTTCGTTCGTCGTTCGTCGTCGTCGTCGTCGTCGTCGTCGTCGTCGTCGTCGTCGTCGTCGTCGTCGTCGTCGTCGTCGTCGTCGTCGTCGTCGTCGTTCGTTCGTCGTTCGTCCTCCCCTCTGGCTTCCCTGGCCTTGCCCTGGGACCCAACCCTCACCCCTGCCTTCGCCATGTACCCAGCCAGCCCCCCTCCTCCACCCCTGGCTTTCCCGCCCCCCCCCCTGACCTCCCTGGCCCCCTGGCCTGGCCCTGGACCCAGCCCTACCCCCTGCCCTGGCCTGGACCCAGCCCCCTCGCCTTCCCCCCCCGGCCTCCCTGGCCCACTCGTTCGTCCTCTCCCCTGGCGCCCTGGACTTGTCCGCTGTGTTCTAGAGCTCGGACCTCTTTATTTTCGATCGTGGTTCGTTCGTCGTTCGCCTGTCGCCCCCCCAGCCCTGGAAGGAAACTCCTGGAGGAAGGAAGCGAAAACCGCCTGTCCCTCGCAGCTCCTCGGTGCAAGAGCCAGGGCACGTGTGCCACTTGTTCTCGGCCGCCAAGGGCGCAACCTAATCGCAACTGATCGGAGACGGTTGTGTTCTCGGCCGCCAAAAGCGCAACATACGGCGCAACCGATAGGGGCGATTTGATGTTTAGCCGCCGAGGGCGCAACCGATGGCAAAACTATAGGAAACTGCTTTATTCTCGGCCGCCGAGGGCGCACACTATGGCGCAACCGATCGGAGACGGTTTTGTTCGCAGCCGCCGAAGGCGCAACCTATGGCGCAACCGAGAGGAGACGGTTGTATTCTCGGCCGCCGACGGCGACACCTATGGCGCAACCGATAGGAGACGGTTTTATACTCGGCCGCCGAAGGCGCAACCCATGGCGCAACCGATAAGGGACGGTTTTAGTTTCAGCCGCCGAGGGCGCAACCTGTCGCGCGACCGATACGAAACGGTTTTACTCTCAGCCGCCAGGGGCGCAACCTGTGGCGCAACCTATGGCGCCACCTAGGGCGCAACCTGTGGCTTCCGCCGCAGGCCGACCCTAGAGACAAACGATGGGGGTCATGCAGCGCACCGCGCAGGCAAAGCATCCACGCCATGCTTTGTCTTCCATCAACATGCAACTGCACCATTGAATATTTCAGCCCTTGGCGTCATTGGTGGCAGCTGCCACGGCCGATCGCTGAACGATTTGCCCGAATCTGACCACGACGCAATTCACGCGCTCTGCTTTGTTCTCGCGCCCACGCCACGTCGACAGACCTCTGCCAGTAGAAGGAGGATGAGCAGGAGGAGGAAGATGAGAAACGAGGACGAGGTCCTAGACGAGGACGACGAGGAGAAGTTGGAGCAGGAAGGGGGACGAGGAAGACGAGGAACATGAGGAGGAGGAGGAGGAGGAGGACGACGACGACGACGACGATCAGGACGGGGAGGAATACGAGTAGCACGAGGACGAGGGGTGGGCAATCGAATGCGTGCGGGGCTACGCCCGATGCGTGCTCGCCGTGTGGCCTGGCGGCGGGGCCCAAGCGGCGAGCTGACTTGTGATGATATTATTCCTCCTCTTCCTCCTCCTCCTCCTCCTCCTCCTCCTCCTCCTCCTCCTCGTCCTCCCCCCCCCCACTCCTCAAGAGCGGCCACCGAGCGGCGCGACGCGGCTGAGAGCGGCACCCGCTCCCCTCGCGCGCCCGCGCCGCTCGGAGGCGGGGCCTCTCTGCGGGCCAGGGCACCCGCAGCCCCACGGAGCGGGCCCCCGCCAGCGAGGGGCGAGTGTCCACCCCCGTCCTTCCCTCGCTGCCCCCCTCCCTCCCTCACCTCTCTCCCCTTTCCCACCCTCACTTCCTCTCTCCCTTATATCCCTCCTCACTTCCTCCCTCCCTCCCCCCCTCCCTCCCTCCCTCTCTTCCTTCCTTCACTTCCTTCCGATCCCTCGTCGCCGTAGTCGCCGCCGTCGTCGTCGTCGTCGTCGCCTTCCTCCCCCACCTCCTCCCACTCCTTCTCCAATCGTGGAGAGGGAGCAGGAGGAAGAGGAGGAATCTCGAGAAGAGGAAGAGGAATAGGGTCGATAACCGAGGAGGAAGAGGAGGAGCATGGGTACCCTGAGAAAAGAAGAAGGGAGGCGGGCACGAGCACGAACGAGAAGAGGGCAAAGAGTTAGTCTCAGCCGCTGTGCTCGGGCCTCGCCCCTTTACCTGTACAGTAATGCGAGAGCAGCGCGGCGTGAGGCGACCAGGTCTGCTTGCGAGACAGCCGCCGTGCGCGCGCTGGCAATGGATTTCATCTGATTGTGAATATGTAATGCCAGAAGGATCCTTGAGACCGTAGACGGCAAAGACAGAGAGGGCTGGCGGGGTCAGCTGCACATGCTGCGGCAGGGCCCCGCCCCCATGCCGTCAGCAGCGTTGATTGGATAAGAGGGGGGGGGGGGGGGCAGAGGGGCTTCGAAAGGGCGGGGCAGGAGAGGTAGTGCTGGAATGAATCAGGTGCGTCCGTGCATCCGAAAACGCACATGCGCTGCTGTAAGATGTGCATTATAGTCGTGGTCGTCCAACCACCGCTGAGGGCCTTGAATGTGGCCCAGCGCCAGCTCGGGCGCAATTGCGTGAGAGCGTCGGTCGGTGCCCCCCAGCGCTTCTGTAGCTCTCCAGGTACGAGGGGCGCTTGAAGGCCCCAGGCAAGGAGGCGCTCGGCAAGCGTGACCGTGAAAGGAGACTTGGAAGACTGGTCGCGCAGCTGGGCTGAATAGGTGCGCTGGAACGTGGCCCGGCAGGGTAGGGTCGCTGCCGCCGCATCTCTCTGCTCATTGTAGGCAGCGCGGCCGGCAGCAGCAATAGACTGGCTAGAGAACGGCAGCTGAGCTTCGCGGCGCATGAGAGAGAGGTAGTACTGTCCGATGGCCGTCTGGGAAGACCAAAATGGTGAAGGCCAAGCGCCTGCCTGCCAGCGGGGAGCGTTCTGTAGCGCTGTTTCTTCCCAAAACACTTCAGCTAAGCGATCGGCGGAGGGCTCCCCGGAGCCCGCGAGCGTCGCTGCCGCAGACCGCTCGGCAGAGGCAACAGCTAGAATGTGAACGGATTGGATGACAGGTGGCGGGCGCCAACTCGCAATGGCGACTAGGTCAGCCTTGCGAGAGGAGCCCGGTGGCGCGCTTAGCATTTTTGGGAAAATATGCAATTCACGGCGAGCGATGGAGGAATCAAAAGGGAAGAACTGCCAGAATAGACAGCACTGGTGCATTGTATCAGCGGACCGTTGCGCCGCTGCCACTCCGCACGCGCTGAAGTAAATTGCCCTGCTACCGAGAAGCCGCCCCGCGGAGGTCCGAATGCGGCTAGGGGCGCCCTCGTCGCGGCGATGGTGGCTGGAGACGCGGCGGGCCAAATCAGGGGCAATGAAGCACTTGCGAGGCTTCATAGAGAGAAGCGCGAGCTCCTGTGCAGCGGCAAACGGGGCGGTCACTTGGCGCAGCGCGTCGAGCGAGTCCGTCGGCAAGCCGCTCTCGTCAACGCACGCGCCCACGTAGCCGGCGCCGAAGATCGGGGCGCCGTTCGAATCTTCCACAACCGACGCAATATGACGGATGGTCGGGTCCATGGCTATCCCCCGCGCAGAGCCTGATGCGGGGCAGCCTTGCGCCACCCCAGAGCCTATCGCGACCGTGTCGTGGCGCGCGCCGTCGATCTCAATGCAGCTGGCGGGCGCGAAGCACATGGCTTGGAAGTAGGTGAGGATGCCGCGCGGGAGGCCGAAGTGATCGGACGCGATGAAAAGCCAGCCCCGCCCCAATGACGAGAAGGCCGCCGAGAAGTCAAAGCTGGCAAAGACGGGTTTGGATACAAGAGCTTCTGGTCGCCATCCAGCACGGCGCATCTCAGCGCCGAAGCGGACGATGTGCCCGGTGAAGTTGCGACCCTGGACGAAGCCCTGCTGGGCGGGGTGCGCGCGCTCTGCCGCGGCGCTCTTGAGCCTGTAATCCGCGGCGCCAGCGATCGCTTTGGCGTCCGCGTCCTTCGGCGAGAGGGGGCGCGCGTCCTTGGGCGCCGTGTCAGCGGTGAGCTCGCCCTGTGCATTGTCGCCCTTCGACAGGGCGGCGAAGTCGGAGTCGTTCAGATCGCGGGCGCAGTACTGGCCCGAGCAAAGGAAGAAGGACCAGTCCTCGAGCAGGTCGAGCGACGCGTCGCGCGCGAGCCAAGCAGAGCACGGCAAGGAGTCCGGTCCTGGACCCGAGGGGGAAGTCCTGCGCAGGAAGGCTTGGGTCTGCGGCTCGGCGGGCGCCCCGACGTCGAGGGCGTCGCCTTTTCGGCGTGCGCGCGTGGATGTAGCCGGCGACGTTGGCAACGTCGGTATGCTTCGCCTCGAAGATGGGCTGCCAGCGTGCGTGCGAAGAGCAGCAACAATTGAGCTGCTCTCTCCGGCAGTCTGAGGTCCATCGGGGCCTGAGATCTCGATGCCCTGGATGACGAGACGGCGTTTCCAGGGGGCCAAAAGAAGGGCCCGACGTCGGGGGGGGCGCATGATGGACCACAGCTTCCCTGGTGGCAGTGCTCCTCCTGGCCCCTGGGGGCGCTGAGCTGCCTGCTGGGCAAGAGAGAGTTGCCTGGCCTCGAAGTCGCGGCACAGCTGCGCGGCCTGCGTGGCGTCGGCGAAGGGGTCGCGGAGCGCGACGGCGCCGCTGTCGATCGAGAGATACTTGGCGCCCAGGGCGGCGGCGGTGGCGACGCGGCGAGCGAGATGGAGATCTTGCCGCCAGATGGCTCTGGATATGGAGCGGGCAGAGAGGGCGCCCCCAGCAAGAAGGCCCGACTTGTTAGCGTCACCGGTGGTCTTCCGAACCCAACCATCACGTGCCAACTGCGCCGCCTCAGCCATGGGCCTCTCATGAGTGTGACATCGGCTGTCTATGGAGACGTGGTCGGTCTTCGTGGCGTAAAGCAGCCGCTGGAAGTAGACGGAGTAGTTCGGGCCGCGGAAGATCGACGGGTGGATGGCCTGGTCGATGAGCGGGGTGCGCGGTTTGATCCCGATGGAGAATGTGATGATCGCGTGGTCGCTGAGGCGGCCGTGCGAAAGTAGCGTCGCATCGAAAGCAACCTTCGCGTTGACGGTGAGCTCGGTCGTGGCGTGAGAGGGGGGGCTGATGGCGATGCGGTCGATGGCGGAGGCAGCGTAGTCCGAGCGGTTGAAGCGCGTCGGAAGGTCGGTCTCGATCTCGAGCGTGGAATCAAAAAGGGCCCTCCAGAACGGCTGCAGTTGGCGCATGTCGCGGTTGGAAGAACCTCTGTGGTGGGCGGCTGGCAACATTGAAGTCCCCGATCGCGATGAATGCGCGCGCGCGGTAGTCCGCCTCCGCCCACGCACGGTTGAGCTCCCATGCCTGCTGGATCTTGCGGCGGTCGTCGAGCGCGATATCGCGGTTGTGGACATGCATGATAACCGTGGTGGCTTGCGCGATGGCGCGCGTGATCGTGAGCTGCTGGACGCGTTCAGGCACAACTTCGACGCGATCGAAAAACAGGAGCTGACGCGGCTGGAGTTGTTCCAGCTCCATCGGCGAGGGCCGCGGAACAAGCGCGGCGACTCCTCCCGTGGCGTTGTCGCCGTCGGCACTGGGGAAGGCAGAGAAGTAGACTTTGTAGGGGCGCGGCTGCTTGTCGACCCAGGTGCGGGGCAGAGCTTCGGAGTTATGGACCTCCTGGAGCGCGATCACGCACTTGCGTTTCATGAACTTAGTGAGGGCAGATTGTTTGCGACGGCGACGCCTGCCCTTGTAACGCATGAGAGATCGAGCGTTCCACGTGGCGGTAGTGGTCGGCTACGTGGCAGCGTCAAATCGCCATGGGGCCCAGCGGTGGTAAGGAAGGCCACGTAGCA
>CAUYUJ010022692.1:15000-41441 GCA_963575745.1 Prorocentrum cordatum
CCATAAGTCTAGCGACTGGGGCCTTAGGGGGGTGGATGAGCATGCTGCCTCTGGCGATATTGGCGGCCTTTCGCATCGTCTCAAGCGCAATTGAAGACGCGACAGCGGGGTGAGCTGGCTCTGATCACGCTTCTTTTCGACCGCTTCGCTCTTCAGGCGGTATGTGGGCACCCAGGGGGACGATGACTGGTACAGCAGCGTGATCAGGATATCCTACGCTTGTTCAAGAGCTCGTGGGTCTCCACCACCGAACCATAAAGTCTGAGCTGCACGGCCGCCCACCAAGGGATAGATACCAACTGCCTGTCGATGAGTGTGAGCGTCCTCGTGGCCGAAAAACCGGTGGATGGGCTCCCAGACCTCTACCTCGACCATCCTCCCGACCTCCTTTTGTATAAAGAAGCCGTGTCCCGCGTAGGCTTCCAGTCTTCCAGTGGCCAGCTGGGATGCTTCATCTGCCTCGGCGTCGGGGCACTTTCTTGGGCGGCAGGGCGGCGAAATTAAAGCCACCCGAGACTAGCACCAAACAGAGATGAGGAACGCCTGGGCGTGCGACAGGTCCCTGGCAAGACGCTCCCATATTTCCAGCCCGTCCCCGACGCTAAGCTGATAGCTATACACGCTATGCACATTGCAGTGAACAATCATGGTGTCGCCGTCTAGGTTCCAACCAACCTGAAGGGCTCGGCGTGGTACGATTTCCAAAACGCTGACGTGGGGGACCGGGGCCCCGAGATGCTCAAAACTTTGGAAGAAGGTGGTGCTACCTCCTGCCTGGGACATGGACAGAACGATGCGAATAACTGGCACTTACGGTTTGAATGATAGAGAACGTCTTGGACCTCCAGCTTGGAACCATGGCTCCAGCACGGAGAAGGCCGCGACCTCCTCCTCCTCCTTTTTCTCCTCCTCTGCGTCCTCCTCCTTCTCCTCCTCCTCCTCCTCCTCCTCGTCCTCCTCCTCCTCCTCCTTCTCCTCCTCCTCCTCCTCCTCCTCCTCCTCCTCCTCTTCCTCCTCCTCACCCCAAAAGCAATCGAAACATAGATCCCTGGTCCCAGATCCCCGATCGTCGCGGACGGCGACGATTATGACCCGGACCCCGACCTCCGACTTTGCGGTCGATCCCTTCCAGGGGACTGGTTTTTCATCCTGGATTGTTTAGAACGAGAAGAATCTATTGACACAACGTGCTATTGACACGTTCCGGAGATTCCGGGATTTCTAACAGCCTTCGCGCGGGGTACACTTTGCGTCGAGTGTTGTCTACTCTGGCTGGCGCCGCTGGTCGGTCACCCATTCGCAATCGAGCGGTCGCCCCGAAGGGGCTACTTGGCAGTTGCTGACCCCCCTTCTCGTTGCCGAGCGCGGAGGGGACGGTGGCGCACCGTCCCATCGCCCGCCGCCGCGCACCGCGCGCCTCGGCGGATGTCCAAAGACCTGACAAGGCAAAGCATGCGCGACTCTGGAAAACTCTCCGGGGGTAAAATTGAGCACATCCAAAAACATGTTTGAACATGTCCGGCCTAACTTTTGAAAAATACCAGAACCGCTTTTGAAAACTCCCAGGATCAATTTTGAAAAATTCCGGAATCCATTTTGAAAAATTCCGGATTTCAGAATTCTTCAGATGTCCTGCGCGGCGGGCGCATTCCACCACTCAAAACTTTTTTTTTTGTTTGAAAATTTCTGGGCTCCTTTTTGAAAAATTCCGGAACCGCTTGCGCGAACAAAAAGCGGAAGCGTTTTCGGACACATTCTACAATCCAGAAATAATGTCCAGGTGGTCCGACGGGCGCGGCCGGCTGATTCACGCGCCGCGCCGCGCGCGATTGGGCGCAGCGCGCGCCGCGCGTTGCGCCCGCGAACGGCACTCGAAAGGGCTACCTCGAAAACAGCGCCACGGCAGCTGCGACTCGCGGACTCCCCAAGAGCAACACTGCATGCAGCGTGGAATCTTCGAGGGCGCTCCGATGCGCGAAAAATACACCACGAACATCACGCAAAGAACCTGCGCGACGGAATGCGCTCGACCATTCGTCCCTGGAGCCCGCGCGGAAGAACAGGAAAACATGGAAATCTGGAAAACTATCAATATCAACACTTCATGCTCCTCTGATTGTTAGTTGGTGATCCACAGGGCCCTCCAAATGCCAAGATCATGTCGATTCGAAGTTCCCTCCCAGGAATATGTTTGAGGATATCTCAAGCTAAACGGCCATTTTTCAGAAACCGGATCGGAGAAGCACGGGAAGCGCCGCTTTAATCTAATGGGCGCATTGGGCGAAGAAGAAAAAGAAAAGGAAGGCGACGGCGACGAGGGGGCGATGACGAGGATGACGTGGAGAACGCGAGGATAGCTAGGAGGTAGCATGAGGATAATGAGGAGGAAGCACAAGGACAAAGACGAAGAGAACGAGGGCGAGTACGAGGAGGAATGCGGAGGACGATGACGACGACGACGACGACGACGACGACGACGACGACGACGACGACGACGACGACGACGACGGAGGACAGTGAGAGGCAATTGGAGAACGACGTTGATTCAGGAGAGGGTCCTGGTGACCCTATCGGGCTTCCCTGGGGGCTCCTGGCGCCGCGCTGGGTTGTCTGGGGGCCTGTGAGGGGCTTCTTGGGGGCCTCCTGGATCCTCTTGTGGGCTTCTGGGGTCTTCTTGTGCGGTCTGGGCGCGCCCTGGGGTTCTTTGGGGGCTTTCCTGGGCCGTCTCGGCGCCATCTTGGGCCGTCCTGGGGCTTCCTTGGGCCCTTTGGGGGCCTCCTGGGGCGCTCCAGGGAGTCTCTTGGGGCCCTCTTGGTCCCTCTTGGACCGTCTTGGGGTTGATGTGAACTGTGTGGGTGCCTCCTGGATCGCTCTTGCGGGTCTCTTGGGGTGGGCCCTCTTACGGCGCTCTTGGGCGCTCTTGGGGCCCTCTGGGGCGTCTTTTGGGCCTGCTTTGGGGCGTTCGAAAGTCCTCTGGGACAGCACGGCAGACCAGGAAGGCAGACCACAAGAGCACGGCAGACCAGAACGGCAGAACCGCCGGAGCACGACCGACCAGCACAGCTGACCACAGGAGAACGGCAGACCAGCACAGCGTTGTCGCAACAGACGGTACTGGTACACTCCTAACTTGTTGAAGACGTCCCAACGCAATCGTCATGTTCGGCCGTATTGGGGCACTCTGGGGGTCGCCGTGGGGCCCGTTTTGTTTTTTGGGGGCCGTACGGATGCCCTCAGAAATGATTCCAAGACGACATTAGGCTCGCTTATTGTTTCATGATTGTTCGGCCGTCTTGAGGGCGCTCTTAGGGCATAATCTGCCGTGCTCCTCGTCTTGGTCTGCCGTGCTCCTCGTCCTGATCCTCCGTTCGGTCGTCTTGAGGGCGCTCTCAGGGGCCCAATCTGCCGTGCTCCTCGTCTTGGTCTGCCGTGCTCCTCGTCTTGGTCTGCCTTGCTCCTCTCGGTGTCATGATGATGTGGCGATCATCGAAATTGTGTCAAGATATCTCAGGCGAAATGCTAGCTTTCGAAACCTGACCGGACAAGAACGGGAAGCGTCGCTTTTGCCCACTAGGTGTGTGAAATGTGCTCTGTTGTGTTGGTCTGCCCCGCAGGTCTGTCGTGGCGTGCGTGCGTTTGCGCTTGCGCGTGCGCGTGCGTGGAGTATGTGCATGTGCGTCCGTGCGAGGTGGTCCGCAGCAATGCTCTTTTATGCCGTGCTGGTCTACCGTGCTCCTGCGGTCAGCGTGAACGTATGTTGCCTGTGCGTGTGTGTGTGTGTGTGTGTGTGTGTGTGAGAGAGAGCGAAAGTGAGCGTGTGCGTGTGTGTGCGTGTGCCTGTGGGCGTGTGCCTGTGTGTGCGGCTGTGTGCAGCTCTGTGCATGTGTGCGAGCGTGTGTGCAGGGTGTGTGCTGGGCGGGCGAGACGGGGCGGGGCGCGACATGGCCGTTCGAATCGTAGCGGCGTGGTCGTTTGATCCGGGCGTGGCGGGCTGAACCGAGGTGTGGCCGTTTGAACCGAGCCTCGCCACACGTCGCGGCCGTTTGAACCAGGGCGCGAGGCATGATTGTTCGAATTGTAGTGGCCTGGCGATCGACGGCCTTGAACCGAGACGAGGCGTGAACGCATCTTGCCGCCTCTGTGTGCTCTCGACGGGAGACCACACAGAGGCAAGGTAACAGGAGCACAGGAGCACAGCAGGCCGCAGCAGCACGGCAGACCAGCACGGGCAGACGACAGGAGCACAGCAGACCACAGCAGCACGGCAGACCAGCACGTTTGCCCAGCACGGAGGTGCTGGCCTGCACGCGCTGCTGGGCGGCCGCAGCGGGGGCAAGCCGAGGCTCAAGGAGCCCTGCCCAGGCAAGGCGCCCGACAAGAGCGGCCAGAACCAGCTGCGCCTCTGGGAGAGGGGCCAGCACCCTGGAGGAGCCCCGCGCCTGCGTGGCTAGAGGGTGCCAGGAGCCGAGGCACCGCCGCTGCGGCAGCAGGGGCTTCTCCCCGAGGACGCGCAGGAGCGCCACCTCGCCCAGCTCGGCCTCCAGGGCGAGGGCGAGGCGGCGGCAGCTCCGGCAGGCGCCGCGACGAGCGCTGCGGCGAGCGCGGGCGCCCCGAGCGGGCCGGGCGCTGCCGCGCCAGGGCCGGGCAAACCAGGGGGGCAGGAGGCCCCACAGCCCCGGGTTTGCCGGCGCCCCAGCAGGCCTCCTCGCGGCGAGCGGCCTCGACGAGGCCCAAGTTGGCGGCCAGCGGGCAGAGGCAGCGGCCAGCGGGCAGGAGCGCCGCCGAGTCCGCCGCCGCCTGCAGAGCCGCGGAGCGCGGCAGGAGGACAGCGACTGACAGGGTGGTCCTCTGCATGGTTTTGGCCCGGCCGAGCTCTCACGCCCTGCATGTTTCTGGTCTCGCAGATGTCACGCTTTTGTGTGCTTCGCTCGCGGGTTGTGAGGTCGTCTTGGGATGCGCACCTCGTCGTCGTCATGGTCGAGGGGCCCGCCAAGCGAGTGAGGTTTCAGAGGAGGCGAGGCCCGGGTGGGTGGGCGTCGGCCAACGTGGAGCCTTTCGGCCTGCCGGGCCCCTGGACCCCCTGGTGGCCCCTCCGCGGGTTTGGAAGAGAGAGAACTTCCTCCCCCCCTTTTGGTTCCTCGCCTTCAGGGCCCCGAGCTGCAGCTTCAGCACGGCAGACCAGCACGACAAGAGCAGCACGGCAGACGGCAGGAGCACAGCAGACCACACCAGCACGGCAGACCAGCACGGCGGACCAGCACGGCAGACCAGCACATCAAGTCGGCGCCGGGCAGACCAGCGAGGCAGACCACGGGAGCATAGACGACGTTAGACTCATTGTTTGTTTGATGATTGTTCGGCCGTCTCGAGGGCACTCTTAGGGCATAGTCTGCCGTGCTCCTCGTCTTGGTCTGCCGTGCTCCTCGTCTTGGTCATCCTTTCCGTCGTCTTGAGGGCGCTCTTGGTGCCTGGTCTGCCGTGCTCCTCGTCTTGGTCTGCCGTGCTCCTCTCGGTTCCTAAGACGTCTTAAACGATAGCCTCCAACACCTCGATTTTAGGAGGATGTCTCGAGCGAAATGGCCATTTTGGGGAACCTGACCGGACAAGAACGGGAAGCGTCGCTTTAGTCCACCAAGCATGTGGAATATGCCGTGGCGCGCGTGTCGGCGTGCGTGCGGGGTGTGTTTTGCTGTGCTCCTGTGTGTTCTGCCGTGCTCCTGTTCTGCCGTGCTTGTGTTCTGTCGTGCCTCTGTGTGCTCTGTGTGTTCTGCCGTGCTCCTGTATTCTGCCGTGCGGATCGTCGCGGTGGTCGTTTTGGCGGAGCTTCTGGGCGCGCACGGCAGAAAAAGACCAGAAGCACGGCAGAATAAGCCCGAAGAGCGAAGGAGCACGGCAGAAAAAGACCAGGATCACAGCAGAATAGACCCCAAGAGCAAAGGAGTACGGCAGAATGCACTCCAAAAGCGAAGGAGCACGGCAGAAAAAGACCAGGAACACGGTAGAATAGACCCCTAGAGCAAAAAAGTACGGCAGAATAGACCGCAAAAGCAAAAGGGCAGGCAGAAGAAGACCAGGAACACGGCAGAATAGGCCCCAAGAGCTAAGGAGCACGGAAGAAAAAGACCAGGAGCACGGCAGAATAGACACCAGGAGCTAAAGAGCAGGGAAGAATATGCCCCAAATGCAAAGGAGCACGGCAGAGAAAGGCCAGGAGCACAGCAGAATACACCCCAAAAGCCAAGGAGCACGGCAGAAAATTACCAGAATAAGCCCCAAGAGCGAAGGAGCACGGCAGAAAAAGACCAGGAACACGCTAGAATAGACCCCAAGAGCTAAGAAGCACGGCATAATAGGCCGCAAGAGCGAAGGAGCAAACCAGAAGAAGACCAGGAACATGGCAGAAAGACTAGATAACTCGTCATTGTCGGCAGACTCCAGGTCTGCTGTGCTCTTTTTTTTCGGTCTGCCGCCCCCTCCCGATTTCCTGAGGATGTCCCGAGCGACAGCGCAATGTTTTATGTGAGAAGTGGTAAAACAGCTTTTCTAACAACGGCAGACCCCCACAGGAGCACGGCAGACCACACGTTCGCACAGCAGACCCCACAGGAGCACGGCAAACGCCAGGAGCACGGCAGACCACACAGGAGCACGGCAGACCCCACATGAGCACAGCAAATCCCAAATGAGCACGGCAGACCACAAGAGCACGGCAGACCACACAGGAGCACGGCAGACTCCACAGGAGCACGGCAGACCACAAAGGAGCACGGCAGACCACACAGGAGCCCGGCAGACGCCACAGTAGCACGGCAGACGCCACAGGAGCACGGCGGAACCCACAGGAGCACGGCAGACCGCGCGCGGGTACAACATAAACGCGCCTTTTTGTTGTACCCCGAACGCCGCTGGCGTTTCCCCCACAGGAGCACGGCAGATCTCACAGGCGCGCGGCAGACCCCAAATGAGCACGGCCGACCACAAAAGCACGGCAGACCCCAAATGAGTACGGCAGACCCCAAAGGAGCACCGTAGACGCCTCAGGAGCACGGCTGACCACACAGGAGTACGGCAGACCGCACAGGAGCGCGGCAAACCACAAAGGAGCAAGGCAGACCCCAAATGAGCACGGCAGTCCACACGTTCGCACGGCAGACCACACAGGAGCACGGCAGACCCCACATGAGCACGGCAGACCAAGAAGGAGCACGACAGACCACACAGGAGCACGGCAGACCACACAGGAGCACGGCAGACCACACAGGACATTTGTCTTTGGGGGGCCGTACTGATGCCCTCAAAAACGTTTCCAAAACGACGTTAGACTCATTATTTGTTTGATGATTGTTCGGCCGTCTTGAGGGCACTCTTAGGGCATAGTCTGCCGTGCTCCTCGTCTTGGTCTGCCGTGCTCCTCGTTTTGGTCATCCTTTCCGTCGTCTTGAGGGCGCTCTTGGTGCCTGGTCTGCCGTGCTCCTCGTCTTGGCCTGCCGCGCTCCTCTCGGTTTCAGTGCCTGGTCTGCCGTGCTCCTCGTCTTGGTCTGCCGTGCTCCTCCGTCTTGGTCTGCCGTGCTCCGCTCGTTCCTAAAACGTCTTAAACGATAGCCTCCAACACCTCGATTTTTCGAGGATGTCTCGAGCGAAATGGCCATTTTGGGGAACCTGACCGGACAAGAACGGGAAGCGCCTTTTTTTATCCACCACGTGCGTCAGAGACCGTATTGGCGAGAACGTCAGAGAAACCCACAAACGCAACAGAACAGACTAAATGGTGGCCTGCCGCGCTGGTCTGTCGAGGTAGTCTGCTGCCCTGGCCACATCATGGTGTCGACACCGTGCTTTTCTCTCGGGCACGCGGGCCCCCACCCGTTGTCGCCCAGCCTACTTTTTCTGTTCCAGCCTGTCTTGTCTTTTGTTTGTCCGTCGTCGTCGTCGCGTGCCTTTCCTTTGTCGTGGTCGTCGTTTTCATTATAATCGTCCGCTGTTGCCGTTCTCGCTGTCGCCGTCGTTATCCTTTTATGATTGCGGTCGTTTTTCTGATTGTTTTTTTGTTGTTGGATTCCGTGTTCGGTTGGTTTTTGTGTTATGTTTGTGGTCGTTTTCTGTCATCGTTTTTTGTCGTAATTTTCGAATGAGCATTGACGAAACGACGACGACGACGACGACGACGAGCAGGAGGACCCGTGCCAGCTGGCTCGGGGTGCCCGCGTCCCTCTGCTGCCGCAGGCCGCCGCCAGCGAGTTCCGAAGTGCGGGCCCGTACCCCTTAGTTAGCGAAAATTAAGCCCCAGAACCAACGGTGCACGCCGGAGGCGCTTCCCGTCATCCTCGAGTTCGTCTGGAGGCCGTCTCGAGGCCGTCCTGAGGACATCCTGGGCCATAAACGCGCCTTTTTGTTGTACCCCGAACGCCGCTGGCGTTTCCCCCACAGGAGCACGGCAGATCTCACAGGCGCGCGGCAGACCCCGAATGAGCACGGCCGAGCACAGGAGCACGGCAATTAATAAAAAACACCAAAAAAAGAAAAAAGCAAAAAAAACCAAAAAAAAACAAAAATAACCCCAATGAGTACGGCAGACCCCAAAGGAGCACCGTAGACGCCTCAGGAGCACGGCTGACCACACAGGAGCACGGCAGACCACACAGGAGCGCGGCAAACCACAAAGGAGCAAGGCAGACCCCAAATGAGCACGGCAGTCCACACGTTCGCACGGCAGACCGCACAGGAGCACGGCAGACCGCACATAAGCACGGCAGACCAAGAAGGAGCACGGCAGACCACACAGGAGCACGGCAGACCACACAGGAGCACGGCAGACCACACAGGACATTTGTTTTTGGGGGGCCGTACTGATGCCCTCAGAAACGTTTCCAAGACGACGTTAGACTCATTGTTTGTTTGATGATTGTTCGGCCGTCTTGAGGGCACTCTTAGGGCATAGTCTGCCGTGCTCCTCGTCTTGGTCTGCCGTGCTCCTCGTCTTGGTCATCCTTTCCGTCGTCTTGAGGGCGCTCTTGGTGCCTGGTCTGCCGTGCTCCTCGTCTTGGTCTGCCGTGCTCCTCGTCTTGGTCTGCCGCGGTCTGCCGTGCTCCTGTGGGGAGCACGGCAGACCACAGGAGCACGGCAGACCACACAGGAGCACGGCAGACCACACCTCGACTTTAGGAGGATGTCTCGAGCGAAATGGCCATTTTGGGAAACCTGACCGGACAAGAACGGGAAGCGCAGTTTTTTATCCACCACGTGCGTCAGAGACCGTATTGGCGAGAACGTCAGAGAACATCCCTGTTGCGTTTCCTGGCTTCGGCGCCGTCTTGGAGGTATCTTGGACGCGCTTGGGGCTGTCGTAGCCTCTGGCCTCTCGGGGGCCTCTTGGGGGAGTCCCGGGGGGGGCCTTCGGGGGCTCTATGGGGCGATATGAAGCTCTCAGGGAACTCCTGGAGCCTTTTCGCGCGTTCTGGGGGACTTCTGGCCGCCTCGTTGGAGCCCCTGGGGGGCTTCTTGGGGGTCTCTTGGGGCGTTTTGGGCGCTCTGGCGGGCCTCTGGCCGCCCCTTGGGGGCCTCTTGGGGGTCTCTTGGGGCGCTCTGGGGGTCCTCTGGGGGGCCTTCGGGGGCTTTCTTTGGCCGTTTGGAGGCCCTCCGGGAGCGATTCCAAGATAATGCTGCTTCGGAGTCCCCTCCGGAGCCGATTTTTTGAGGACGTCCCGAGCGAAACGGCCACACAGGAACACGGCAGACCACACAGGAGCACGGCAGACCACACAGGAACACGGCAGACCCCACAGGAGCACGGCAGACTACACACGAGCACGGCAGACCCCAAATGAGCACGGCAGACCACAGGAGCACGGCAGACCCCCACAGGAGCACGGCAGACCACACGTTCGCACAGCAGACCCCACAGGAGCATGGCAAACGCCAGGAGCACGGCAGACCACACAGGAGCACGGCAGACCCCACATGAGCACGGCAAATCCCAAATGAGCACGGCAGACCACAAGAGCACGGCAGACCACACAGGAGCACGGCAGACTCCACAGGAGCACGGCAGACCACAAAGGAGCACGGCAGACCACACAGGAGCCCGGCAGACGCCACAGGAGCACGGCAGACGCCACAGGAGCACGGCGGAACCCACAGGAGCACGGCAGACCGCGCGCGGGTACAACATAAACGCGCCTTTTTGTTGTACCCCGAACGCCGCTGGCGTTTCCCCCACAGGAGCACGGCAGATCTCCCAGGCGCGCGGCAGACCCCAAATGAGCACGGCCGACCACAGGAGCACGGCAGACCCCAAATGAGTACGGCAGACCCCAAAGGAGCACCGTAGACGCCTCAGGAGCACGGCTGACCACACAGGAGCACGGCAGACCACACAGGAGCGCGGCAAACCACAAAGGAGCAAGGCAGACACCAAATGAGCACGGCAGTCCACACGTTCGCACGGCAGACCGCACAGGAGCACGGCAGACCCCACATGAGCACGGCAGACCAAGAAGGAGCACGGCATACCACACAGGAGCACGGCAGACCACACAGGAGCACGGCAGACCACACAGGACATTTGTTTTTGGGGGGCCGTACTGATGCCCTCAGAAACGTTTCCAAGACGACGTTAGACTCATTGTTTGTTTGATGATTGTTCGGCCGTCTTGAGGCATCTTAGGGCATAGTCTCCCGGCTCCTCGTCTTGGTCTGCCGTGCTCCTCGTCTTGGTCATACCTTTCCGTCGTCTTTGAGGGCGCTCATGGGGCCTGGTCTGCCGTGCTCCTCGTCCTTGGTCTGCCGTGGCTCCTCGTCTTGGTCTGCCGGCGGTCTGCCTTGATCCTTGGGGAGCACGCAGACCACAGGAGCACGGCAGACCACAGGAGCACGGCAGACCACACAGGAGCACGGCAGACCACACCTCGATTTTTTGAGGATGTCTCGAGCGAAATGGCCATTTTGGGGAATCCGCCAACGAAAACTCCCGTGCAATCCCGCAACCCATAGATATAAAGATATATATATATATATATATATATACTCAAGGATTCAGCCAGAACGTCCCGCTTGCTTCTCGTACCTCGAAGACGCTTCCCGTCATCCCGTGCAGCGCGGCAAGCCATATAGTTAAAGAAAAGATATATTTACTCAAGGATTCAGCCAGAACGTCCCGCTTGCTTCTCGTACCTCGAAGACGCTTCCCGTCATCCCGTGCAGCGCGGCAACCCATATAGTTAAAGAAAAGATATATTTACTCAAGGATTCAGCCAGAACGTCCCGCTTGCTTCTCGTACCTCGAAGACGCTTCCCGTCACCAGCACGGCAGCCCATAGGAACACAGCAGACCAGATCATGTCATTGACGCTGCTGTTGTTGGTGATGATCATGTTGCTGCTGATGGTGATGGTGATGCGTACGATGATGATAATGATGATGATGCGGAGGAGGAGGATGATGATGATGAGTATGAGTATGAGTATGGTGATGATGATGGTGATGATGATGATGATGATGATGATGATGAGGATGATGATGATGATGGACTTCTCGGGGTGTGCTTGGGAGATGTTGGGGTCCTCTGGAGAGCCTTTGGACTAGCAGTTTAAATCTGCGTAGACGTTGTAACCCGACTCTCGTTTTCTTCATCGGTCTGACCGGTTTATCAGCTTACACGGCACAGCGCAGCAACACGACAGACGGCAGCAGCACGGCAGACCAGGAAGGCAGACCACAGGAGCACGGCAGACCAGAACGGCATACCAGAACGGCAGACCGCAGGAGCACGGCAGAGCAGCACAGCTGACCACAGGAGAACGGCAGACCAGCACAGCGTTGTTGCAACAGACGGTGCTGATACACTCTTAATTTATTGAACACGTCCCCAGCGAAATCGTCATGGTCGGCCGTATTGAGGGCACTCTGCGGGTCATCTTTGGGCCGATTTTGTTTTTGGGGGGCCGTACTGATACCCTCAAAAACGATTCCAAGACGACGTTAGACTCATTGTTTGTTTGATGATTGTTCGGCCGTCTTGAGGGCACTCTTAGGGCATAGTCTGCCGTGCTCCTCGTCTTGGTCTGCCGTGCTCCTCGTCTTGGTCATCCTTTCCGTCGTCTTGAGGGCGCTCTTGGTGCCTGGTCTGCCGTGCTCCTCGTCTTGGTCTGCCGTGCTCCTCGTCTTGGTCTGCCGTGCTCCTCGTCGTGGTCATGCCTTTCCGTCGTCTGGCCAGGCTCTGTGCCTGGTCTCCGTTCTCTCCTCGTCTTGTCTGCCGGTGCTCCTCTCGGTATCAGTGCCTGGTCTGCCGCCCTAAGAGTGCTCCTCGTCTTGGTCTGCCGTGCTCCTCTCGGTTCCTACGCGCGGTCTGCCGTGCTCCTGTGGGGAGCACGGCAGACCACAGGAGCACGGCATACCACACAGGAGCACGGCAGACCACACCTCGATTTTTTGAGGATGTCTCGAGCGAAATGGCCATTTTGGGGAACCTGACCGGACAAGAACGGGAAGCGCCGTTTTTTATCCACCGCGTGCGTCAGAGACCGTATTGGCGAGAACGTCAGAGAAACCCATAAACGCAACAGAACAAACTAAATGATGGCCTGCCGCGTTCCGACGGCCCAAGACGGCCCAAGAGGCCCCCAAGATCGCTTTAAGATCGCCCAAGAGGCCTTCAAGATGGCCCCGAAACGGCCCAAGAAGTCCCCAAGACGGTCCCAAGAGGGCCCTACACGGCGCAAGAGGCCTCCAAGACGCCCAAGATGTCTTCCAAGACGGCCAAGATGGCCTCCAAGACGGCTAAGATGGCTCCAAGAGGGCCCCAAGACGGCCCAAGAAGCCTCGAAGACGGTCTGCCGTGCTCCTGTGGTCTGCCGTGCTCCTTTGGGGTCTGCCGTGCTCCTGTGGAGTTTGCCGTGCGAACGTGTGGTCTGCCGTGCTCCTGTGTGGTCTGGCGTGCTCCTGTATGGTCTGCCGTGCTCTTTTGTGGTTTGCCGTGCTCCTGTGTGGTCTGCCGTGCTCCCGTGGGGTCTGCCGTGTCCTGTGTGGTCTGCCGTGCTCCTGTGTGGTCTGCCGTGCTCCTGTGTGGTCGCCGTGCTCCTGCTTTGTCTGCGTGCTCATTGTGCGGATGGCCGTGCTCCTGTGGCGGTCTGCCGTGCGAACGTGTGGACTGCCGTGCTCTTTTGGGGTCTGCCTTGCTCCATTGTGGTTTGCCGCGCTCCTGTGTGGTCTGCCGTGCTCCTGTGTGGTCAGCAGACCCAGGGCTGAGGGAAGGCTGGAGCAGTGCTCTGGTGGTCCATCACCCGCCCAGCTCCGTCCCCTCCCACTCTGGACCGATCTTGCGGGAAGCTGGCTTGTGGCAGCGCATCGCGCGTCCATAGCGTTCGTGTGCTTGCTTTTACCTCCTTTAATGTCTGCTCCACCTCGCCTTGAGACGCAGAAGCCTCCGAGCGCCGGGAGCAGAAATGATGCACTTTCGAAAAATCTGTTTGGATGAGTTTTGTTAGCGCGGTCTCGGAATTCAATTTTTCCGGCGACGGCCAGAGCCGACGCCAGCGCTGGATCCGGCTCGGCCGCCAGCCCAGGTGCCGGCCCGGGCGTTCGGTTCGAGCGCCGGCCTGGGTGCCGGAATCGGCCCGGAAGGGGTTACAGGGCGCCGGGAGCAGAAAATCAATATTTTCGAAAAAAAATATGTCTTGGAGTGGCCTTTTTTCCGCACCGCCTCGGAATTCAATTTTCCGGCGCCGGCCGGCGCCGGAACCGGCCCGGGCGCTGGCCCGGTGTCTGGACGCACGACGGCTCTGAAGCTCCGGGCCGGTGCCCGAGAGAGCGGCGGCGGCCGGGAGGGGTTCCCGGGCGCCGGGAGCAGAAAATCAATATTTTCGAAAGAAAAATATGTCTTGGAGTGGCCTTTTTTCGGCACCGCCTCGGAATTCAATTTTCCGGCGCCGGCCGGCGCCGGAACCGGCCCTGGCGCTGGGCCGGGTGCTGGCCCGGGCGTTTGGCTCGAGCGCCGGCCCGGTGCCAGAAGCGGCCGGAAGGGGTTCCCGGGCGCCGGGAGAGAAATCAAATATTTTCAGGGGGGGGGGGGGGGGGGGAAAAAATGTGTCTTGGAGTGGCCTTTTTTCGGCACCGCCTTGGAATTCATTTTTCCGGCGCCGGCCGGCGCCGGAACCGGCCCGGGCGCTGGCCCGGGTGCCGGCCCGGGCGTTTGGCTCGAGCGCCGGCCCGGGTGCCGGAATCGGCCCGGAAGGGGTTTCCAGGGCGCCGGGAGGAGAAAATCAATATTTTCGAAAGAAAAATATGTCTTGGAGTGGCCTTTTTTCGGCACCGCCTCGGAATTCAATTTTCCGGCGCCGGCCGTGCTCCTGCTCGGTCTGCCGTGCTCCTGTGGCGTCTGCCGTGCTCCTGTGTGGTCTGCCGTGCTCCTGTGGTCTGCCGTGCTCATTTGGGGTTTCCCGCGAGCTTGTGGGGTCTGCCGTGCTCCTGTGGGGGAAACGCCAGCGGCGTTCGGGGTACAACAAAAGGCGCGTTTATGTTGTACCTGCGCGCGGTCTGCCGTGCTCCTGTGGGGATTGCCGTGCTCCTGTGTGGTCTGCCGTGCTCCTGTGTGGTTTGCCGTGCTCCTGTGGTCTGCCGTGCTCCTTTGTGGTTTGCCGTGCTCCTGTGGGGTCTGCCGTGCTCCTGTGGGGTCTGCCGTGCTCCTGTGAGGTCTGCGGTGCTCTTGTGTGGTCTGCAGTGCTTCTGTGGTCTGCCTGCAGTGCTTCTGTGGTCTGCCGTGCTCATTTGGGATCTGCCGTGCTCGTGTGGTGTCTGCCGTGCTCCTGCGGGATCTGCTGTGCTCCTTGTGTCGTCTCTTTGGTCTGCCGTGCTCGTATGGGGTCTGCCGTGCTCCTGTGTGGTCTGCCGTGCTCCTGTGTGGTCTGCCGTGCTCCTTTTTTTCCGCCTGCCGTGCTCCTGCTCATTTTCTGAGGACGTCCCGAGCGAAAACGTAATTTTTAACATAAGAGGTTGTAAAACACCTCTGTCGGCATCTCATTTGTTCGAGGATGTCTCGAGCGAGACGCTCATTTTTCATGCATAACAAAAATTTTTGATATTTTTCAACATCCCGATTTTTTGAGGATGTCTCGAGCGAAACCGTCATTTTTAACATAAGACGTCTTAAACGATACCCTCCAACACCTCGATTTTAGGAGGATGTCTCGAGCGAAATGGCCTGATTGGCCGTGTTGGTCTGGTGTGCTCCTGTGGTACGCGGCGCCCCTGCGACCTGCACTGATCCTGAATGCTTTGCCGTGCTCCTGTGTGTTCTGCCGTGCTCCTGTGTGTCCTGTATGTTCTGCCGTGCGCTTACTTTTGATAAACGCGATGTCGCTAAGATCTTTTTTTTGTGAGGATATCCCAGGCGAAATTGCAATTTCGAGGAACCTGTGTGTTCTGCTGCGTTCGCATTTTGGGAGGATGTCCCAGGCAAAACGCTTGTTTTTGCAAACTTCGGTGCTGCTACATTTTTAGTTTTGTGAAGATGTCTCAAGCGAAATCGCCATTTTGGGGTCGACTCCAGGGCGCTCTCGGGGTCATGTTGGAGCTCGGTTTCAGCTCTTTGGGGCCATCGGCCCGGAAGGGGTTCCAGGGCGCCGGGAGCAGAAAATCAATATTTTCGAAAGAAAAATATGTCTTGGAGTGGCCTTTTTTCCGCACCGCCTCGGAATTCAATTTTCCGGCGCCGGCCGGCGCCGGAACCGGCCCGGGCGCTGGCCCGAGTGCTGGCCCAGGCGTTCGGCTCGAGCGCCGGCCCGGGTGCCGGAAGCGGCCCGGAAGGGGTTCCCGGGCGCCGGGAGCAGAAAATCAATATTTTCGAAAGAAAAATATGTTTTGGAATGGCCTTTTTTCGGCACCGCCTCGGAATTCAATTTTCCGGCGCCGGCCGGCGCCGGAACCGGCCCGGGCGCTGGCCCGGGTGCTGGCCCGGGCGTTTGGCTCGAGCGCCGGCCCGGGTGCCCGAAGCGGCCCGGAAGGGGTTCCCGGGCGCCGGGAGCAGAAAATCAATATTTTCGAAAGAAAAATATGTCTTGGAGTGGCCTTTTTTTCGGCACCGCCTCGGAATTCAATTTTCCGGCGCCGGCCGGCGCCGGAACCGGCCCAGGCTGCCGTGCTCCTGTGTGGTCAGCCGTGCTCCTGAGGCGTCTACGGTGCTCTTTTGGGGTCTGCCGTACTCATTTGGGGTCTGCCGTGCTCCTGTGGTCGGCCGCGCGCCTGTGAGATCTGCCGTGCTCCTGTTGGGGAAACGCCAGCGGCGTTCGGGGTACAACAAAAAGGCGCGTTTATGTTGTACCCGCGCGCGGTCTGCCGTGCTCCTGTGGGTTCCGCCGTGCTCCTGTGGCGTCTGCCGTGCTCCTGTGGCGTCTGCCGGGCTCCTGTGTGGTCTGCCGTGCTCCTTTGTGGTCTGCCGTGCTCCTGTGGAGTTTGCCGTGCTCCTGTGTGGTCTGCCGTGCTCTTGTGGTCTGCCGTGCTCATTTGGGATTTGCCGTGCTCATGTGGGGTCTGCCGTACTCCTGTGTGGTCTGCCGTGCTCCGGTGGTCTGCCGTGCTCCTTTGGGGTCTGCCGTGCTACTGTGGGGACTGCCGTGCTCCTGTGTGGTCTGCCGTGCTCCTGTGGTTTGCCTTGCTCCTGTGTGGTCTGCCGTGCTCCTTTTGGGTCTGCTCTGCCGTGCTCCTGTGGGGTCTGCCGTGCTCCTGTGGCGTCTGCCGTGCTCCTGTGGCGTCTGCCGGGCTCCTGTGTGGTCTGCCGTGCTCCTTTGTGGTCTGCCGTGCTCCTGTGGTGTCTGCCGTGCTCCTGTGTGGCCTGCCGTGCTCTTGTGTGGTCTGCCGTGCTCCTGTTGGTCTGCCGTGCTCTTCTGTGGTCTGCCGTGCTCCTATGGGGTCTGCCGTTGTTCGGCCGTCTTGAGGGCACTCTTAGGGCATAGTCTGCCGTGCTCCTCGTCTTGGTCTGCCGTGCTCCTCGTCTTGGTCATCCTTTCCGTCGTCTTGAGGGCGCTCTTGGTGCCTGGTCTGCCGTGCTCCTCGTCTTGGTCTGCCGTGCTCCCCACAGGAGCACGGCAGACCGCGCGTAGGAACCGAGAGGAGCACGGCAGACCAAGACGAGGAGCACGGCAGACCAGGCTTAGGAACCGAGAGGACGGCAGACCACACAGGAGCACGGCAGACCACACCTCGATTTTTTGAGGATGTCTCGAGCGAAATGGCCGTGGTCTGCCGTGCTCCACACAGGAGCACGGCAGACCACCTGCTCATTTTCTGAGGACGTCCCGAGCGAAAACGTCATTTTTAACATAAGAGGTTCTAAAACACCTCTGTCGGCATCTCAATTTTTCGAGGATGTCTCGAGCGAAACGCTCATTTTTCATGCATAACAAAAATTTTTGATATTTTTCAACATCCCGATTTTTTGAAGATGTCTCGAGCGAAACCGTCATTTTTAGCATAAGACGTCTTAAGCGATAGCCTCCAACACCTCGATTTTTCTGCTCGGGGGAAGGATTTCTCGAAAAAAAAAAAAGAAAAAAAAAAAAAAAAAAAAACGAAGAGAAAGTCGGAAAAAATAAAAAAAAAAAAAAAAAAAAAAAAAAAAATGAACAAAAAACGCAAAAGCGAAATGGCCATTTTGGGGAACCTGACCGGACAAGAACGGGAAGCGCCGTTTTTTCTCCACCACGTGCGTCAGAGACCGTATTGGCGAGAACGTCAGAGAAACCCATAAACGCAACAGAACAGACTAAATGGTGGCCTGCCGCGCTGGTCTGTCGAGGTAGTCTGCTGCCCTGGCCACATCATGGTGTCGTCACCGTGCTTTTCTCTCGGCCACGCGGGCCCCCACCCGTTGTCGCCCAGCCTACTTTTTCTGTTCCAGCCTGTCCTGTCTTTTGTTTGTCCGTCGTCGTCGTCGCGTGCCTTTCCTTTGTCGTGGTCGTCGTTTTCATTATAATCGTCCGCTGTTGCCGTTCTCGCTGTCGCCGTCGTTATCATTTTATGATTGCGGTCGTTTTTCTGATTGTTTTTTTTGTTGTTGGATTCCGTGTTCGGTTGGTTTTTTGTGTTATGTTTGTGGTCGTTTTCTGTCATCGTTTTTTGTCGTAATTTTCGAGATCGTTATTGACGAAGACGACGACGACGACGATGACGACGACGACGATCTGCCGTGCTTCTGTGGCGTCTGCGGTGCTCCTGTGGTCTGCCGTGCTCCTTCTTGGTTTGCCGTGCTCCTGTGTGGTCTGCCGTGCTCCTGTGCGGTCTTCATGCTCCTGTGGTCTGCCGTGCTCCTTTGGGGTCTGCCGTGCTCCTGTGGAGTTTGCCGTGCGAACGTGTGGTCTGCCGTGCTCCTGTGTGGTCTGGCGTGCTCCTGCATGGTCTGCCGTGCTCTTGTGTGGTTTGCGGTGCTCCTGTGTGGTCTGCCGTGTTCCCGTGGGGTCTGCCGTGTCCTGTGTGGTCTGCCGTGCTCCTGTGTGGTCTGCCGTGCTCCTGTGTGGTCTGCCGTGCTCCTTCTTGGTCTGCCGTGCTCATGTGCGGTCTGCCGTGTTCCTGTGCGGTCTGCCGTGCGAACGTGTGGACTGCCGTGCTCCTTTGGGGTCTGCCTTGCTCCTTTGTGGTTTGCCGCGCTCCTGTGTGGTCTGCCGTGCTCCTGTGTGGTCAGCAGACCCAGGGCCGAGGGAAGGCTGGAGCAGTGCTCTGGTGGTCCTTCACCCGCCCAGCTCCGACCCCTCCCACTCTGGACCGATCTTGCGGGAAGCTGGCTTGTGGCAGCGCATCGCGCGTCGGCCGCCAGCCCAGGTGCCGGCCCGGGCGTTCGGTTCGAGCGCCGGCCTGGGTGCCGGAATCGGCCCGGAAGGGTTCCAGGGCGCCGGGAGCAGAAAATCAATATTTTCGAAAGAAAAATATGTCTTGGAGTGGCCTTTTTCCGGCACCGCCTCGGAATTCAATTTTCCGGCGCCGGCCGGCGCCGGAACCGGCCCGGGCGCTGGCCCGGGTGCTGGCCCGGGCGTTTGGCTCGAGCGCCGGCCCGGGTGCCAGAAGCGGCCCGGAAGGGGTTTCCCGGGCGCCGGGAGCAGAAAATCAATATTTTCGAAAGAAAAATATGTCTTGGATTGGCCTTTTTTCGGCACCGCCTCGGAATTCAATTTTCCGGCGCCGGCCGGCGCCGGAACCGGCCCGGGCGCTGGCCCGGGTGCTGGCCCGGGCGTTTGGCTCGAGCGCCGGCCCGGGTGCCAGAAGCGGCCCGGAAGGGGTTCCCGGGCGCCGGGAGCAGAAAATCAATATTTTCGAAAGAAAAATATGTCTTGGAGTGGCCTTTTTTTGGCACCGCATCGGAATTCAATTTTCCGGCGCCGGCCGGCGCCGGAACCGGCCCAGGCTGCCGTGCTCCTGTGTGGTCAGCCGTGCTCCTGAGGCGTCTACGGTGCTCTTTTGGGGTCTGCCGTACTCATGTGGGGTCTGCCGTGCTCCTGTGGTCGGCCGTGCTCATTTGGGGTCTGCCGCGCGCCTGTGAGATCTGCCGTGCTCCTGTTGGGGAAACGCCAGCGGCGTTCGGGGTACAACAAACAGGCGCGTTTATGTTGTACCCGCGCGCGGTCTGCCGTGCTCCTGTGGGTTCCGCCGTGCTCCTGTGGCGTCTGCCGTGCTCCTGTGGCGTCTGCAGGGCTCCTGTGTGGTCTGCCGTGTTCCTTTGTGGTCTGCCGTGCTCCTGTGGAGTCTGCCGTGCTCCTGTGTGGTCTGCCGTGCTCTTGTGGTCTGCCGTGCTCATTTGGGATGTGCCGTGCTCATGTGGGGTCTGCCGTACTCCTGTGTGGTCTGCCGTGCTCCGGTGGTCTGCCGTGCTCCTTTGGGGTCTGCCTTGCTACTGTGGGGTCTGCCGTGCTCCTGTGTGGTCTGCCGTGCTCCTGTGGTTTGCCTTGCTCCTGTGTGGTCCGCCGTGCTCCTTTAGGGTCTGCTCTGCCGTGCTCCTGTGGGGTCTGCCGTGCTCCTGTGGGGTCTGCCGTGCTCTTGTGGGGTCTGCCGTGCTCTTGTGTGGTTTGCCGTGCTCCTTTGTGGTCTGCCGTGCTCCTGTGTGGTCTGCCGTGCTCCTGTGTGGCCTGCCGTGCTCTTGTGTGTCGTGTCGTGTCGTGCGGGGCCTATGAAGGCTAAAAGAAGCCCGAGGCCCACGGAGCCCATTGGCCCCAGGGCCTCAAGGGCCAGCCCTGGGGGCCCGAAAGGGGCCTCCGCAGGGGGGCGCGGAGCGCCAGACGCCCGCCAGGGCCAACGGGGGCGCCTAGGCCCCAGGGCCACGAGGGCGGGCAGTGCCGAGAGGCAACAGAAGCAGCGAAGCTGCACAGAAGAGCTCACGTACACATTCAAATACAAGAAATGCGAATGCACGGAGCAGACGGAATTAGCGTCCGCACGCAAGGCAAGCAGCAGAAACGGAAAGCAACTGCTTGCCTCAATCATCGAGGGGGCCCCTTACGCCCCTCGGCATCTGGACGACCTGCAGGCGGCCTTCGAGGATACGCTCACGCTCCTCGGCATCTGGCCAGCCTGCAGTGCTGGGGCTGACGCCGAGAAAGCGGGTCTCGGCCGAGCTCAGGAGTGCCTCAACTCCCGTCTTGGGCCCAATGGCCACGCACAGCACCGCCGCCACCGAGAAATCGTCCAGGAAGTAAAACAAGCTCTCGCTGAACGCTAGGCGGGAGGCCTTCTGCGCCTCCTTCTGCTCGCCCCGAGCCTCCCGCGCGTTCATCGGCTTCGAGAGCACCTCCCGCTCGCCCTTGGGCTCGGTGCCCTCCTCCAGCGCGCCCGGCCGCTCGGACCGCGCCGCCAGGTCGCCCTTCTGCAAGACCAGCTGCTCGGAGGTCGCCTCCTGCGCGCACGGCCGCTGCGAGAGCACTTCCAGCTCGCCCCTGGCCTCGGCGCCCTCCTCGAGCGCGCCCTGCCGAACGGACAGCGCCGCCAGGTCGTCCTGCAGCTCGACCGTGGGCTCGGCGCCCTCCTCCAGCGCGCCCAGCCGCCCCGAGGGCGCCTCCAGCTCGACCGTGGGCTCGGCGCCCTCCGCGAGCGCGCCCTGCCGCTCGGACAACGCCGCCACGTCTCCCTTCGGCGAGACAAGCTGCTCCGAAAGCGCCTTCATCTCGGCCTCGGCCTCGGTAGAATCCCCCAGCGCGCAACGCCGCTGCGAGAGCTCCTGCATCTCGCCCCTAGGCTCCGCGCACTCCTCGAACGCGCCCTGCCGCTCGGACCCCGTCGCCGCGTCGCCCGCCAGCGAGCCAAGCTGCTCCGAGAGCGCCTCCAGTTCGGCCTTGGGCTCGGCGGTGTCCTCCAGCGCGCACAGCCGCTGCGGGAGCGCTTCCAGCTCGACCGTGAGCTCAGCGCCCTCCTCGAGCGCGCCCTTCCGCTCGGACAGCTTCGCCAGGTCGCCCTGCAGCAAGCCGAGCTGCTCCGAGAGCGCGGAGCTAAGCGGCGTGCGCCTCGCGTCGGCCGCCTCTGGCAGCTCACGTCGCGGCGGGGCCGGAGGGGAGGGCCGCGCGGGCACCTCGCACTCGCAGATCTCGACCTCGCACACGACGGCGGCCGCCGCCCCCCGGCCGAGCACGCCTCCAAGGCGCGGACCCGCCGCCGCCCAGGCCAAGCCAGCCCGCGGTGCCGCCGCAAACCCCGCTGCAGGCGCACGAGCCGCGTGCAAGGCCGTGTTCCGGCGGAATCTCACGGCCCCTGGCACGGGCCGGCCGCCAGAGGCCAGGATCAGGGCGGGCCGAGCGGCAGCCTCCCTGTCCTGCCACGAGCCAGGCTCGGCAGCAGGCACGCCACCCGTGAGGCCCGCGATGACCTCCCTGAGGCGCGCGACCTCCTTCTCCAGCTCGCCGGCGCGCGCACGGGCGCGCCGCGCGGCCGCGTCGGCCGCGGCGCGGGCTCGCCGCGCAGCCTCGCTGCGCTCGCCGCGCGAGCGGGGCCTGTTGGTCTGCCGTGCTCTTCTGTGGTCTGCCGTGCTCCTATGGGGTCTGCCGTTGTTCGGCCGTCTTGAGGGCACTCTTAGGGCATAGTCTGCCGTGCTCCTCGTCGTGGTCTGCCGTGCTCCTCGTCTTGGTCATCCTTTCCGTCGTCTATGAGGGCGCTCTTGGTGGCCTGGTCTGCCGTGCTCCTCGTCTTGGTCTGCCGTGCTCTCTCGGTTCCTAAAAAGTAAAAAAAAATAAAAAAAAAAAAAAAAAAAGAAAAAAAAAAAAAAAAAAAAAAAAAAAAAAAAAAAAATAAAAAAGAAAAAACAAAAAGAAACAAAAAAAAAAAAAAAAAAAAAACAAAAAAAAAAAAAAAAAGAAAGAAAAAGGACCTGGCACGCGTGCGTCCTCGTCTTGGTCTGCCGTGCTCCTCTTCGGTTCCCTACCGCGGTCTGCCGTTGCTCCTGTGGGGGAGCACGGCAGACCACAGGAGCACGGCAGACCACACAGGAGCACGGCAGACCACACCTCGATTTTTTGAGGATGTCTCTAGCGAAATGGCCGTGGTCTGCCGTGCTCCACACAGGAGCACGGCAGACCACCTGCTCATTTTCTGAGGACGTCCCGAGCGAAAACGTCATTTTTAACATAAGAGGTTCTAAAACACCTTTGTCGGCATCTCATTTTTTCGAGGATGTCTCGAGCGAAACGCTCATTTTTCATGCATAACAATTTTTTTTTTGATATTTTTCAACATCCCGATTTTTTGAGGATGTCTCGAGCGAAACCGTCATTTTTAACATAAAACGTCTTAAACGATAGCCTCCAACACCTCGATTTTTCGAGGATGTCTCGAGCGAAATGGCCATTTTGGGGAACCTGACCGGACAAGAACGGGAAGCGCCGTTTTTTATCCACCACGTGCGTCAGAGACCGTATTGGCGAGAACGTCAGAGAAACCCATAACGCAACAGAACAGACTAAATGGTGGCCTGCCGCGCTGGTCTGTCGAGGTAGTCTGCTGCCCTGGCCACATCATGGTGTCGACACCGTGCTTTTCTCTCGGCCACGCGGGCCCCCACCCGTTGTCGCCCAGCCTACTTTTTCTGTTCCAGCCTGTCTTGTCTTTTGTTTGTCCGTCGTCGTCGTCGCGTGCCTTTCCTTTGTCGTGGTCGTCGTTTTCATTATAATCGTCCGCTGTTGCCGTTCTCGCTGTCGCCGTCGTTATCATTTTATGATTGCGGTCGTTTTTCTGATTGTTTTTTTGTTGTTGGATTCCGTGTTCGGTTGGTTTTTGTGTTATGTTTGTGGTCGTTTTCTGTCATCGTTTTTGTCGTAATTTTCGAGATCGTTATTGACGAAGACGACGACGACGACGATGACGACGACGACGATCTGCCGTGCTTCTGTGGCGTCTGCGGTGCTCCTGTGGTCTGCCGTGCTCCTTCTTGGTTTGCCGTGCTCCTGTGTGGTCTGCCGTGCTCCTGTGCGGTCTTCCGTGCTCCTGTGCGGTCTTCCGTGCTCCTGTGGTCTGCCGTGCTCCTTTGGGGTCTGCCGTGCTCCTGTGGAGTTTGCCGTGCGAACGTGTGGTCTGCCGTGCTCCTGTGTGGTCTGGCGTGCTCCTGTGTGGTCTGCCGTGCTCTTGTGTGGTTTGCGTGGCAAAGTGGTCATTTGCTTGTGTGTGGTCTGCCGTCTCCCGTGGGTCTGCCGGTCCTGTGTGGTCTGCCGTGCTCCTGTGTGGTCTGCCGTGCTCTGTGTGGTCTGCCGTGCCCTTCTTTGGTCTGCCGTTCGGGGATGGTGCCCTATCGAGTGCTCCGTGCGGTCTGGCCCGTCTGGCCGTGGCGAACGTGGTGGACTGCCGTGCTCATTTGGGTTCTGCCTGCTCCTTTGTGGTTTTGCCGCGCTCCTGTGTGTCTGTGGTCTGCGTGCTCCTGTGTGGTCAGCAGACCCAGGGCTGAGGGAAGGCTGGAGCAGTGCTCTGGTGGTCCTTCACCCGCCCAGCTCCGCCCCCTCCCACTCTGGACCGATCTTGCGGGAAGCTGGCTTGTGGCAGCGCATCGCGCGTCGGCCGCTGGCGTAGCGACTTTGGGTTAGAAAACTTGAAGCTGGCCAGCTTTGGTTACAGCATGGTGTAAGTTGATACATAGCTAAGGTCATCTGAAGAACTAACATGCAACTACCCAACTTGATGTTAGCATAGATGGTTGCATTGTTTACCACTTGTAATTGCAGCTGCCCAAGTTACCCAGGGATGTGACTATCGTAACTGCGAGTTGTAAGTTGCAGGCCAAAGAACTTATCAAAGTTACAAATAACTTGTAAACTACTTGCAACTGTCTGAAATAAGTTAAATTTGGGCTCCTTTGCAACCCTCGAATTGTACATATCGCACATTATCATTCCCCTCTCCCCCCACCTCCCCCGCGTACCCCCAACCCCCCGACGCCGCGTGGCTGCTGAGGCTTCGGATCGCAGACCGAAGAAAGAGGCGGATTGCGAGGAGGATGAGCGATTCAATCGCTGCAGGATCGCAGACCGAAGAAAGATGCGGAGTGGAGGAGGTTGAGCGATTCAATCGCTAATGTTTTTTTGATGAGCGATTCAATCGCTGTCCTGGCAGATGTTGTTTTCCGCTCAGTGCAAAGCAAGAATGTCGCCAGAGGCGAGCTCCGACCAAGCGTGGCACATCTCAACCGATTCGCCGCTCCACCACGCAAGAAGCAATTCGCCGTCCTTCCGCAGGACTGACGCGTTCGGCGTCCGCTTCTCGATCACGACGCACTCGTGCCCAAGAATGAATAGATCGTCCCCCCGTTGGCCCAGAGCTGCGACGCATAGAAAATTGTTCTGCATGCGCACCACGTCGCCTGCCCAAACAAGCAAGCCTTTGAAAGCAGCGCTGGATGAAAGGACGACGTCGCCGCCGACTGCTTCAGCCAGCAGGGGCGACAACTCCGCATCGCCCCCCCTGAGCCCTGGGCGCTCGTCGAAACTTTCGAGCTCCTGCAGGCGCGCCAACAGCACGCGAGAAATTGCAGCTTTCTCGAAGCCTTTCAGTATATCTTGGTTGTCCAGAATCATTTTCGGCAGAAGGTGCGACCTCTCAACAACGAAGCAATCCAACGCAACGTCGAATTTCTCCACTTGCTCGGGAATGTGCGTCGCCAAATGAAACTTTGGTTTCCAATTGTCGGCCCCGTATGCTTTTTCATGTGCGTCCGCGTGGCGATCAACTGCAGCTCCGAGGGCCGAGGCATCGATGTCGCCCGCCTTCGCCCGTTGAATTTTGTCAATTACAGCGAAACAATGGCAGAGGGAGGCAACTTCGTCGCGCAGCTCATCGAAATTCGGCAAGATAACAATGCAAGCAAAATGCCGCACCAGCGGGTAAATGCACAACAACTCCGAGGCGCTGCTTCGCCAATGCTCCTTGGATGCGTTCTCCCTGGCCTTGCAGAAAACAACGTGGGCCTCCCGACACTTGCGTCGGTGTTGCTGGGGGAAAGACCAGTCTGCCTGGCAGTACCGTTCCAACTTCGGATAGATGTCCCTCAGAGCAGGAATGGCTTGGCATGCCGACATGAAGCAAAACATTTCCTGGGACGCAACACCATTGCACAAATATACATGCATCCAATCAAAATGGAGCGACGAAACAGGGCCGACCTGCCCTCGGAGGTCTGCGTCCGCCAACAACCCATCAGGATTAAAATTGATGCCGTGTGCTTTCTCGTGGCGCACAAATGCGGCTTTCGATATTGTCCCTTGTAAGTGCGTCAACTCGTCGTGGGCTCCCCGTACGGCCTCGTCAGAATTACAAATGAATGCGCTGCGGTCCCTGCATGTGACTTCCACCAACCGATTGGGCGCGGCGCCAGCGCCAGCAATGCCTGAGCCTTTCTTGAGCACGTTGGCGCACTTCAGACACGGTCGGATCCCTGCAGATCCTTTCACGCCGAGGCCCCTGGACAAAGCGACCTCGTCTCCCAAGTGTACGGCAAATTTCGCGAAGAACATTGTCGGCCCGCCCTGTAGCGGCAAGGCCACGCCATCCACGATATTGCCGTCCTCAAGAAGCAAGCGACGCAGCAACGACTTGATCGCGCCCGAGAGGCCACCGCGAATTTTCTCCACTTGTGCCGACCTGATCACGCCCAGGGGGAACCAACAGCAATCGTGCCGAAGGGCATGCTTGAATTCTAGAAACGAAATGTAAAATGCAACGAACTTCCTGCGGTTATGCGGTCGCAGCACAGCTCCAGGCGTGACCTCGTCGTGCGCAAGGATCACGTTCCACGGCCTTGCTGGGGTGATAGGCGCGGCCGCGAACATGCGCTTCAGCGCTGGGGACACCTCGACAAACCGTTGAACCAAGCGGGCAGGCCTCAGCGGGATGCGCCAAGCAGGCGCGCCGCGAACCCCCTGCACCACCCCCTCCCGCCCTGGGGGGGGGGGGGAAGGGGGAAGGGGGGAATGGGTGGAGGGGGGGAAGGGGCAGGGGGAGAG
>CAUYUJ010022692.1:41541-51541 GCA_963575745.1 Prorocentrum cordatum
TCTGTTGGACCACCCACGTTGGACCACCGTTGGACCACCGTTGGACCACCAATCGCCGTAGGGCGTGGAGGGTGGGTGGGCATGCGGTATCCGAAACCACACCAGAAACGAGCGTCAAAATTGTAACGAATATTGACGCTCCCTCTCGGGCCTTGTCCTTTTCTCTCTGATCTGTCCTTCTCGGTTTTTCTCCTCCTTCTCCTCCTCCTACTCTTCTACATCCTCATCCTCTCTCAACCCTCCTCTTTACTTTCTCCTCCCCCCCCCTCCTCCTCTCCCCTCTCATCTTGGCGGGTCGCGCATGGGCGGGCTGAAGAGGAGCCAGCGATTCGATCGCTCAAATGGGGTTTCGAGGAAGAGCCAGCGATTCGATCGCTCAAGTTGGGTCACGAGGGTGCTATTATTTGTTCAATGAATCGGCGGGCTCCCGAGACAGGCCGAGCGCAGGGCAGCAGGCCGCGTCTTGGAGTGGCTCAGCCCACGTGGCGCATGCAGATGCTCTCGAGCGTCTTCTTGGCGCCCGAGATCGCAGCAGCGCTGTCCTCGAACGCCTTCGCTGCGCTGCGTGCGATGGTCGCGGCGTGCTCCGTCGCAGTCAGAGACCTGTCAAGGCAATCCATGACCTGCTGCAGCTCGCCCTTGCGCACCGTGATGTCCCGCGTCACCACTGTCTTCGACTTGTACTGGCCGACTGGTCCTGAAGACCGCTGTTGAACGGCCCGCCCTGGCTGCGGTTCCACGGATGGCGCGGGGCGCTTCTTGCTCTTCTGCGTGCCCAGCTCGTAGACAATGAACGCGTCATTGTCTGCCTCCTGCAACGCCGCCTCCCACTCGAGGGCGTTGTCCTCGTTGTGGTAGGTAGAACACCACAAGTGGTTCGCCACCTTTTCCTTCACGATGTCCCTGTCAGGGTCCGAGAAGATGCACGAGCCAGCTTTCTTGCAATCGCCGCGAGGGCAAAAGCCGCGCCACAGCCATTCACTCCCGCTGGAACTCGCGGCCTCCGACGGCCCATCCATCGCTGCCCGCCGAACGCGCCTTGGCCCTTGGCCGCTGAGAAAGAAAACCGTTCTAAACAGATTGAGCCCAGACGAATGCAGATGACTACTCGCGCGGCCCGCCCCATGGAGCGTATGCAATCGCTGAGAGGAAATGCAACGGGCAGGGGTGCAAGGATGCCGACGCATCGAATGGGGGCTGAGCGAGGAGGTCGAGCAAGCCGAGGCGACCGAAGGGGGGTGAGAACGGCCCGCCGCATCTGGGGCACTTCTTTGCGCCAGTAACTTCCCACGAGGGGCTCGCCAAATCTGGGGGCCTTCATTGCGTCAATAACATCCCACGAAGGGACCGCCAAATCTGGGACCCATTTTTGGCGTCAGTAAATTCCTAGAAAGGGCCCGCCCAAAAACTGAGACCAGAGATTTTGGCCTGGGTCGCTGCGGAGATTTTGACCTACGAACGGCGCCCGTGGCGTGGATCGCCGCGGAGAGTTTGGCCTGGATCGCGGCGGAGGGCGGCGTGGGGATTTTGGCCTGGATCGCGACGAAGAGAGGAGAGATAGACGAGAGAGGTGACCTGCATAGCGATTCAATCGATTGTGAACTGCATAGCGAGTCAATCGCTGTTTTTTTTCTCAAATGTCCTCGAGGTCATGAGGGTCCCAGGCGGCCTGCGCCCGCGGCGCCCGCGTGCCTTCGGGGGCGCTGCCCTTGCTGCCCTTGCCGCCCTTGCCGCCCTTGCTGCGCTCGGAGAAGGCGCCGCCCTTGCTCTGCTCCTGGCCTTTGCCGCTCCTGGAAGAGGCGCCCTTGCCGCCGCCCATGCCCTTGTAGTCCGAAGGCCGCTTCGGCACGTGGCCTGCTTGCCAGCCCCAGCCGCCGTAGCCGTACTTCTCCTCGAAGAACTCCCTGGACGTGCCACCGCGTTTCTTCCAACGCCGCTCGCCTTCTGACCATCTGTTGCCGCGCCACATCGTCGGCCCCCCCTCGCTTGGAGGAGGCGGGCCGCGCATGGCCCATGGCACGGCGAACTGCTTTGCCATGTCCTCCTCGTCCTTGAGAGCCTGCGGGGTGTTCCACAGGAAGGTCATCCTCGCTTGCTTGCGCCTCGGGTTCTCCGCGTCGCCGTCGCTGTCGGGCTCGCCCTTGCCGCTGGCGCGCCACCCGCCCTTGCAGCCTTTGCCCTTGTCGGCGGCGCTCCGCCCCTCGGACTCTGAGTCTGAGATGGGACTCGTGCGGGGCTCTGAGTTTGAGGTTGGATTCATGCGCGATTCGTTGCCAGCGCCCCCGCTCTCCTGTGCCCCATCCTGGAACTGCGCAAAGGGGTCGCCCAAAGACAGCAACGATTGCAGCGACCTCTCCGCGTCGTCGGCCATTGTCGCTGGCGCGGCCGCCGAGGCCTTGAGCCGAGGCCTTGAGCCGAAATGGCAATGCGAAGGCACGGTCGCAGGGGCGCTCCGCGAGCAAGCGAATGCATCGCTGACACAGGGTTGAGGTGAAGGGAGCGCTGCTTCGATGGGAGGTCGGAGGAAAGCGAATGCATCGCTGACGCAGGTTTGGGGGTTGGCTTGAGGGGTCGAGGCCTCATCCATAACTCTCCCCTCTCACCCTCCTCTCTTCCCTCTCCCCTCTCACCCCTCTCACCCCTCTCACCCCTCCTACCCCTCTCCAAGTCAGCGGTCCATCACTCTCCCCTCTCACCCCATCTCACCCTGTCTATCCCCAAGCGAATGAATCGCTTAGCGAGTGGATCGCTGTTTTTTTTGTCATCGCAGGCAACGGTAAGGCACGCCCTCACAAGAGTAAAAGTGAGCGGCAGGGTTCCCTGGGGCGCTCGCGCGGCTTACCCAAACGCTAGGATGCGCTCTCCAGGGCCCCATATACAGAAGCGCGGTAGCGAAATGCATTGGACGCTCTGTCCGAAACACCGTAGCATGACTATGAGCGTGCGGCGTGCGGCACGGCCCAGGCCGAAATACATCTGGCAAAGTGCGTGGCGGACCCAGCGCGGCCGAGAGCGCCTCAGGAAACCTACACACATTATGAGCTACTTACCCAGCAGCTTTGAAATCCTGAGCCGCTCTTTGCAACTCGAGCACCCCTTTTTGGCGCAACGACACTTCGAACACCCGAGCTTCTTGATGGGCTTGAACAGGGGTGACACGGTGACGCCCTTCCCGTGGCCTTCGCCCGTCGTCTTAGCCCCAGCCTTCGTCGCCTTTGCTTTCGCCTTCCCCTTTGCCTTCCCCTTTGCCTTCGGCTTCGGGCCCTCCCCCTTCTCCTTGGCCACGAGTCCGTGCAGGATGTCCTCGGTGACCGAGGCGACGTCCTCCTTCTTGGGGGGAGTCACGTTCTTTTTGGCGACGCTGGCTGCTGCAGGCGTCCCTGGCGACGGTGGCGTTGGCGCTACTGGCGACGGTGCCCCTTCTGAGGCGGAAGATGGAAGAGAACTCGGGGCAGCGTCCTCCACGGCTGCGAACGCCGAGGCCGCGGCACGTTTCGCGCCGCCTCCCAGGATCTTGAGGTTCAAAGGGCCCGTCTGAGCGCCGACGTCCGCCCGCCGCAAGTTATCGAACATGAGCTGCATCATCTGCAAAACGTCGGGCTGCGACGCCGAGGCGCTCATCATCTGCGCCCCCGTGGCCTGCTGCTTTGTGTTGCGGCATGGGTACGTAGCCTGGACGGAGCGAATCGCGGCTTCTGGCGCGGGGCATGCAGCTGGCAACTCGTCGCCATACACTTGCTTGAAGAAGCCAGGGTGGTCCTCGCAGAACGTCGAGGGGGACGCAGGCAGCTCGGTCAGCCGAACGGGGGGCGCAGGAAGCCTCGAAACCTTCGTGGGTGAAATTGCGGCCAGGGGAAACTGCCTCCTCCTCCTCCTCCCCCTCCTCCTCCTCCTCCCCCACCCTCCCTTCTCGTAGGTCCCCCTCCCCTCGACGAGGGCCGCAATTTCAGCTGCAGCCTGGCGCTTGAACACGCGCTTGGTCTGCTGGAGGTACGAGTACTTTGCAGCCCACGCCAAATTCTTCGCGGTCTCGGCTCCGTCCACGGCCATGCGCCACATCGCCGTCAACATCTGATACGTGCCTTCGGTCGGGTTGCGAAGTCCTAAGCTAATCGCAACATCAACCAGCACGTTGAGCTTCGCTTCCTCGGGCACGTCGGTCCGCGCCAACTGGTGCCACGAGCCCGCTGTCAGGTACCCGAAGATGCACTCATAAACCTGCTGAGCCATTCGCAAACCCACGGCGCTGCCAGAAGCCACGATGCTGCCGAGCTTCTCCAACAGCCTCCCCTTGGAAACCTCGGACCAGGGTTGCGCTGCGACGAGAGACGAGAGGGTTGTCACCTGCGTGGGCTGCAGCCTCGCGCTCCCGAATGCCTGCACGAGCATCCTTTCCTGCGCGGCCGCCACCGTATCGAAACAGGGCTGCCCTTGCACTGCCTCGAGCAATCGCCCGACGGCCTCGACTTGGTCGCGCAAGCGCTGGGCAGCCATGGCTATGCGGCCCCACCCACCCAAAAAACAAACGCGCGGGCTTGCGTATGCAAACGGCTTCGAATGATGGCGCAGTGGGGGCGGCATGGGCAGGGGCCTCATAGCGAATTCATCGCTTATAGCGAATTGATCGCTCAGATAATTGCACAGCGAATTGATCGCTCAGAGAACCACATAGCGAATTCATCGATTATAGCGAATTGATCGCTCAGATAATTGCACAGCGAATTGATCGCTCAGAGAACCACATAGCGAATTTATCGCTCATACCCAGGAATGCGTTAGCGAATGCATCGCTGTCCTCCTCCTTCCCCCCTCCTTTCTTCTCGCCGTCCTACTGGCTAACTACCGAACCACAGGGGGGGAGGGGAGGGGAGGGGCATGGAAATTGAAGAAGTTATGAAAGTTATGAAAGTTATAAGATGGTTATATGTCGATTATAAATTGTTGTGGAAGTATGGTTAGGGACACCGTGTAAGTATAGTTGCGGCTTCGGTAAGTACATTTGCATCTGAGACAGCTACATCTATAAGTGTGATAAGGCACTCTACTTTGCTAAACCGAAGTCGCTACGCCAGCGCCAGCCCAGGTGCCGGCCCGGGCGTTCGGTTCGAGCGCCGGCCTGGGTGCCGGAATCGGCCCGGAAGGGGTTCCAGGGCGCCGGGAGCAGAAAATCAATATTTTCGAAAGAAAAATATGTCTTGGAATGGCCTTTTTTCCGCACCGCCTCGGAATTCAATTTTCCGGCGCCGGCCGGCGCCGGAACCGGCCCGGGCGCTGGCCCGAGTGCTGGCCCAGGCGTTCGGCTCGAGCGCCGGCCCGGGTGCCGGAAGCGGCCCGGAAGGGGTTCCCGGGCGCCGGGAGCAGAAAATCAATATTTTCGAAAGAAAAATATGTCTTGGAGTGGTCTTTTTTCGGCACCGCCTCGGAATTCAATTTTCCGGCGCCGGCCGGCGCCCGAACCGGCCCGGGCGCTGGCCCGGGTGCTGGCCCGGGCGTTTGGCTCGAGCGCCGGCCCGGGTGCCAGAAGCGGCCCGGAAGGGGTTCCCGGGCGCCGGGAGCAGAAAATCAATATTTTCGAAAGAAAAATGTTTCTTGGAGTGGCCTTTTTTCGGCACCGCCTCGGAATTCAATTTTCCGGCGCCGGCCGGCGCCGGAACCGGCCGGCGCCGGAACCGGCCCGGGCGCTGGCCCGGGTGCTGGCCCGGGCGTTTGGCTCGAGCGCCGGCCCGGGTGCCAGAAGCGGCCCGGAAGGGTTCCCGGGCGCCGGGAGCAGAAAATCAATATTTTCGAAAGAAAAATATGTCTTGGAGTGGCCTTTTTTCCGCACCGCCTCGGAATTCAATTTTCCGGCGCCGGCCGGCGCCGGAACCGGCCCGGGCGCTGGCCGGGGTGCTGGCCCAGGCGTTCGGCTCGAGCGCCGGCCCGGGTGCCAGAAGCGGCCCGGAAGGGGTTTCCCGGGCGCCGGGAGCAGAAAATCAATATTTTCGAAAGAAAAATATGTCTTGGAGTGGCCTTTTTTCGGCACCGCCTCGGAATTCAATTTTCCGGCGCCGGCCGGCGCCGGAACCGGCCCAGGCTGCAGTGCTCCTGTGTGGTCAGCCGTGCTCCTGAGGCGTCTACGGTGCTCTTTTGGGGTCTGCCGTACTCATTTGGGGTCTGCCGTGCTCCTGTGGTCGGCCGTGCTCATTTGGGGTCTGCCGCGCGCCTGTTAGATCTGCCGTGCTCCTGTTGGGGAAACGCAGCGGCGTTCGGGGTACAACAAAAGGCGCGTTTATGTTGTACCGGCGCGGTCTGCCGTTGCTCCTCGGCGCTTCCGCCGGCTTCCTGTGGCGTCGCCGTGCCCTTTGGGTGGGGTGTGGGGGTGGGTGAGGCGTCTGCCGGGCTCCTGTGTGGTCTGCCGTGCTCCTTTGTGGTCTGCCGTGCTCCTGTGGAGTCTGCCGTGCTCCTGTGTGGTCTGACGTGCTCTTGTGGTCTGCCGTGCTCATTTGGGATTTGCCGTGCTCATGTGGGGTCTGCCGTACTCCTGTGTGGTCTGCCGTGCTCCGGTGGTCTGCCGTGCTCCTTTTGGGTCTGCCTTGCTACTGTGGGGTCTGCCGTGCTCCTGTGTGGTCTGCCGTGCTCCTGTGGTTTGCCTTGCTCCTGTGTGGTCTGCCGTGCTCCTTTTGGGTCTGCTCTGCCGTGCTCCTGTGGGGTCTGCCGTGCTCTTGTGGGGTCTGCCGTGCTCTTGTGGGGTCTGCCGTGCTCTTGTGTGGTCTGCCGTGCTCCTTTGTGGTCTGCCGTGCTCCTGTGTGGTCTGCCGTGCTCCTGTGTGGCCTGCCGTGCTCTTGTGTGGTCTGCCGTGCTCCTGTTGGTCTGCCGTGCTCTTCTGTGGTCTGCCGTGCTCCTATGGGGTCTGCCGTTGTTCGGCCGGCTTGAGGGCACTCTTAGGGCATAGTCTGCCGTGCTCCTCGTCTTGGTCTGCCGTGCTCCTCGTCTTGGTCATCCTTTCCGTCGTCTTGAGGGCGCTCTTAGTGCCTGGTCTGCCGTGCTCCTCGTCTTGGTCTGCCGTGCTCCTCTCGGTTTCAGTGCCTGGTCTGCCGTGCTCCTCGTCTTGGTCTGCCGTGCTCCTCTCGGTTCCTGCGCGCGGTCTGCCGTGCTCCTGTGGGGAGCACGGCAGACCACAGGAGCACGGCAGACCACACAGGAGCACGGCAGACCACACCTCGAGTTTAGGAGGATGTCCCCAGCGAAATGCTCGTGGTCTGCCGTGCTCCACACAGGAGCACGGCAGACCACCTGCTCATTTTCTGAGGACGTCCCGAGCGAAAACGTCATTTTTAACATAAGAGGTTCTACAACACCTCTGTCGGCATCTCATTTTTTCGAGGATGTCTCGAGCGAAACGCTCATTTTTCATGCATAACAAAAATTTTTGATATTTTTCAACATCCCGATTTTTTGAGGATGTCTCGAGCGAAACCGTCATTTTTAACATAAGACGTCTTAAACGATAGCCTCCAACACCTCGATTTTTCGAGGATGTCTCGAGCGAAATGGCCATTTTGGGGAACCTGACCGGACAAGAACGGGAAGCGTCCTTTTGTCCCCTGGGCTTATGAGATATTCCACGTTTTTAGTACGGCATACCACAGCAGTGCCACGTACCACTGCCGTGTTCCTTTGGGGTCTGCCGTGCTCCTGTGGAGTTTGCCGTGCGAACGTGTGATCTGCCGTGCTCCTGTGTGGTCTGGCGTGCTCCTGTATGGTCTGCCGTGCTCTTGTGTGGTTTGCCGTGCTCCTGTGTGGTCTGCCGTGCTCCCGTGGGGTCTGCCGTGTCCTGTGTGGTCTGCCGTGCTCCTGTGTGGTCTGCCGTGCTCCTGTGTGGTCTGCCGTGCTCCTTCTTGGTCTGCCGTGCTCATGTGCGGTCTGCCGTGCTCCTGTGCGGTCTGCCGTGCGAACGTGTGGACTGCCTTGCTCATTTGGGGTCTGCCTTGCTCCTTTGTGGTTTGCCGCGCTCCTGTGTGGTCTGCCGTGCTCCTGTGTGGTCAGCCGTGCTCCTGAGGCGTCTACGGTGCTCTTTTGGGGTCTGCCGTACTCATTTGGGGTCTGCCGTGCTCCTGTGGTCGGCCGTGCTCATTTGGGGTCTGCCGCGCGCCTGTGAGATCTGCCGTGCTCCTGTTGGGGAAACGCCAGCGGCGTTCGGGGTACAACAAAAAGGCGCGTTTATGTTGTACCCGCGCGCGGTCTGCCGTGCTCCTGTGGGTTCCGCCGTGCTCCTGTGGCGTCTGCCGTGCTCCTGTGGCGTCTGCCGGGCTCCTGTGTGGTCTGCCGTGCTCCTTTGTGGTCTGCCGTGCTCCTGTGGAGTCTGCCGTGCTCCTGTGTGGTCTGCCGTGCTCTTGTGGTCTGCCGTGCTCATTTGGGATTTGCCGTGCTCATGTGGGGTCTGCCGTACTCCTGTGTGGTCTGCCGTGCTCCGGTGGTCTGCCGTGCTCCTTTGGGGTCTGCCTTGCTACTGTGGGGTCTGCCGTGCTCCTGTGTGGTCTGCCGTGCTCCTGGGGTTTGCCTTGCTCCTGTGTGGTCTGCCGTGCTCCTTTTGGGTCTGCTCTGCCGTGCTCCTGTGGGGTCTGCCGTGCTCCTGTGGGGTCTGCCGTGCTCTTGTGGGGTCTGCCGTGCTCTTGTGTGGTCTGCCGTGCTCCTTTGTGGTCTGCCGTGCTCCTGTGTGGTCTGCCGTGCTCCTGTGTGGCTTGCCGTGCTCTTGTGTGGTCAGCCGTGCTCCTGTTGGTCTGCCGTGCTCTTCTGTGGTCTGCCGTGCTCCTATGGGGTCTGCCGTTGTTCGGCCGTCTTGACGGCACTCTTAGGGCATAGTCTGCCGTGTTCCTCGTCTTGGTCTGCCGTGCTCCTCGTCTTGGTCATCCTTTCCGTCGTCTTGAGGGCGCTCTTGGTGCCTGGTCTGCCGTGCTCCTCGTCTTGGTCTGCCGTGATCCTCTCGGTTCCTACGCCTGGTCTGCCGTGCTCCTCGTCTTGGTCTGCCGTGCTCCTCTCGGTTCCTACGCGCGGTCTGCCGTGCTCCTGTGGGAGCACGGGACCACAGGTGCGTGCTCCTGGTTGTGCTGCGTGTTCGGGCCGTTCTTGAGGGCACTCTTAGGGCATAGTCTGCCGTGCTCCTCGTCTTGGTCTGCCGTGCTCCTCGTCTTGGTCATCCTTTCCGTCGTCTTGAGGGCGCTCTTGGTGCCTGGTCTGCCGTGCTCTTGGTGCCTGGTCTGCCGTGCTCCTCTCGGTTCCTAAGCCTGGTCTGCCGTGCTCCTCGTCTTGGTCTGCCGTGCTCCTCTCGGTTCCTCCGCGCGGTCTGCCGTGCTCCTGTGGGGAGCACGGCAGACCACAGGAGCAAGGCAGACCACACAGGAGCACGGCAGACCACACCTCGATTTTTTGAGGATGTCTCGAGCGAAATGGCCGTAGGCGCACGGCCGAGCATGGAGCAGGCAGACACACGGGAGCCACGGCAGACCACACATCGTTTTTTTGGGATGTCTCCGAGCGAAATGGCCGTGGTCTGCCGTGCTCCACACAAGAGCACGGCAGACCACCTGCTCATTTTCTGAGGACGTCCCGAGCGAAAACATCATTTTTAACATAAGACGTTCTAAAACACCTCTGTCGGCATCTCATTTTTTCGAGGATGTCTCGAGCGAAACGCTCATTTTTCATGCATAACCAAAAATTTTGATATTTTTCAACATCCCGATTTTTTGAGGATGTCTCGAGCGAAACCGTCATTTTTAACATAAGACGTCTTAAACGATAGCCTCCAACACCTCGATTTTTCGAGGATGTCTCGAGCGAAATGGCTATTTTGGGGAATCCGCCAACGAAAAACGCCGTTCGATAAAGCAACCCATAGATATAAGATATATATATATATACTCAAGGGTTCAGCCAGAACGTCCCGCTTGCTTCTCGTACCTCGAAGACGCTTCCCGTCATCCGCCAATGAAAAACCCCGTGCGCCCCCGCAACCCATAGA
>CAUYUJ010022692.1:56541-76541 GCA_963575745.1 Prorocentrum cordatum
GGGAGGCGGAGGCAGAGGCGCAGCAGCGGGAGGCGGGAGGCGGGAGGAGGGAGGAGGGAAGAGGAGCCAGGCGGGAAGCGGGAGGAGGGAGGCGGGAGAAGAAATGAGAGAGGTTGTGATTGGAGCCCCTGTGCTACGAGGCCAGACCATCTCGCGCTTAACATCTTCAAGCTTCGCATTGTGAAGATGGCTCAAGCGAAACGGGCCAGACCACCTCGCGAGCGACATCTTGGAGCTCAGTATTTGAAGGATGTCTCAAACGAAACGGGCCGGACAACCTCTTGCACACGTTCTGACAAGTCCACGTCACATTCGCTTCCCGTTAGGTCCTCTCCTGCAACTCCCTTCCTTCTCCCTCCTCCTCCTCCTCCTCATCATCATCATCATCCCCCTCCTCCTGCCTGCTCCCTCATCCACCTCCTCCTCCTCCTCCTCCTCCTCCTCCTTCTCCCTTCCATCTCCTCCTCCTCCTCCTCCTCCTCCTCCTCCTCCTCCTCCACCTCCTCTTCATCCCGAACGGCATCTCGGAGCCCAGAGTTGCGAGGATGCCTCCAGCGTAATGGGCTGGACCACCTCGCGCGCAGCATCTCGGAGCCCAGAGTTGCGACGATGTCTCGGGCGAAACGTGCTGCGAGGAAGTCTCAGGCGACACGGGCCGGACCACCTCGAGCGCGGCGTCTCAGAGCTCCGAGTTGCGGGGGCCTCCTGGGGCCTCCTAGGGCCTTCTGGGGACCTCCTGTGGCGTCCTCCTGGGCCTCCTGTGGCCTCCTGGACCCCACCTGGGGCTTCCTGAAGCCTCTTGGGGCTCCCAGGGGGGGATATCTAACATGTGGCCGTCTGGGCCCCCCAAATGGGGGGCCATAAGAGCAGGAAAAATCAACGAATCGACACCGGATGTGTATTAATTTGACACGTTCTGATAGGGGGCCTCCTGGGGCCTCCTGGGAGCCTCCTGGGAATCTCCTGGGGACCCCTGGGGCCTGTCCTGGGCGTCCTGCGGCCTCTCCTGGGCGTCCTGTCCTGGGAGCCTCCTGGGAAGCTCTCTGGGGCCTCCTGGGGCTCCCAGGGTCCTAAAGGGGATCTGTAACATGTGATCTTCTGGGCCCCCAGGCTGGACCACCTCTTGCGCGGCATCTGGGAGCTCAGAGTTGCGAGAATGTCTTGTGCGAAACGGGCCGGACGAGAACTCAGAGTTGCGAGGACGTCTCAGACGAAACGGGCCGGACCACCTCTCGCGCGGCATCTCGGAAAGTAAAAGTGCGAGGATGTCTCAAGTGAAACGGGCCGGACCACCTCTTGGGCGGCATCTCGGGGCTCAGAATTTGGAGGATGTCTCAGGCGAAATGGGCCCGACCACCTCTCGCGCGGCATCAGAGAGCGCAGAGTTGCGAGGATGTTTCAGGCAAAACGGGCCAGACCACCTCGCGCACGACATATCAGGGCTCAAAGTTTGGAGGATGTCTCAGGTGAAACGGCCCGGACCACGTCGCGCGCGGCATCTCCGAGGTCAGAGTTGCGAGGACGTCTCAGGCGAAATCGGCTGAACCACCTCTTGCGCGGCAGCTCAGAACTCAGAGTTGCGAGGATGTCTCAGGCGAAACGGGCCAGACCACCTCGCGCGCGGCATCTGGGAGCTCAGAGTTTGGAGGATGTCTCCGGCGAAACGGGCCAGACCACCTCTCGCGCGGCATCTGGGAGCTCAGAGTTTCGAGGATGTCTCAAGCGAAACGGCCCGGACCACCTCTCGCGCGGCGTCCCGGAGCGCAACTTTTCGAGGATGTCTCAGGCGAAACGGCCAATCCCGGCCAACTCAGAAACGAGAGTTGTGAGGATGTCTCAGGCGAAACGGCCCGGACCATCAGATTTTTGTGAGAATGTCTCTGTTCCTCTTTCCCTCGGCCGGAGTTAGCTTAGCTTCTATCACAACAGCACCCCGTTCAGCAAGCTGTTTGGGGAATAAGAAAAACCGACACCTCAACGCATGTAGAATGGCACGGGTCCAAGGCGGCTCTTTTTCAAATTGAACCCTCGCTTGATACCTCCTTGAAGCCAATGGCAACACATAGGATGTTGTGCAACAGGTACAAAGGTTGGAAGTCGTATGTCGCTGGACACCCCGTTAAACTGTATCCTCATTTTCGCGTGCTGAATGGATTATGTGTCAGGAAGATGCAAAGCAGCTCCTCTTCAAAGCAGGGCCCTCGCCAACATGGCTGGTTTCACTGCGCCGGTCTTTGAAGGGGACCCTCGTTATAGCGAAGAAATATGCTTGCAGGGACGTCTGAGCAGGCTGAGACGGGACGGCCGATTGCGGCATCGCCGCGACATCCTGGGTTCACTCTGATCCTCCTCCTCCTCCTCCTTCTCCTCCCTCTGCCTCCCTCATTCCCAGGGCTGGTCTCTTGCTCTTGGTATTGGTGATGGCCCATCGTCTTGAGGGAGGAGGGAGGAGGGAGGAGGAGAACAAGGAGGAGAAGGACAAGGACGAGGACGAGGGATGAGGAGGAGGAGGAGGAGGAGGAGGAGGAGGAGGACGAGGACGAGGGAGGAGGAGGAGGAGGAGGAGGAGGAGGAGGAGGAGGAGGAGAGGAGGAGGCGGAGGAGGAGGAGGAGGAGACAAGGCTCTGGAGCCCCACAGACAGGCGTCGGCAGGGAAGGAAGTCACGGCGTGGGGGGCCCGGGCCTCCGGGGGTGACACGAGGCCAGCGAGGTCCGCAGGGGCCGATCCTCGAAGCTCCTGCCCGCTCCCCGACCCTCCAGCCTCCTCCTCCTCCTCCTCCTCCTCCTACTCTCCTCCTCCCCCTCCTCCTCCTCCTCCCCCTCCTCCTCCTCCTCCTCCTCCTCCCTCCCCCTCCTCCTCCTCCTCTCCTCCTCCTCCTCCTCCTCCTCCTCCTCCTCCTCCTCCTCCTCCAGCCTCCTCCTCTCGATCCTCGATCCCATGACCTCCTCCCCGATCCTCGAAGCTCCGCCTCGATGCTGGAGCCTGGGCCCTCGATCCTCCTCGAGCACGACGAGCTGGACCCTCGATCCTCGAGCCTCCTCCGCGTTCCTCGAACCTCGGTCTGCTGCTGCTGCTGTTTCTGCTGCTGCTGGGCCCTCCCCTCCTCGTCAAGCAGCCTCGGCTCCCGAGAGGGCTCCGTGTGACAGGTCTGTCTGCCTCTGCGGGGATTGGGCGCCCCCCCACATGCGCATGCTTGGGCAGGGCGGCTTCGAGGGTTTGACTGTGCCCCTCAGAGCCTGCGCAGTGCGGGAAGTGTACATAACGACATTGCAGCCGACGCGGTGGTGGACGAAACCACCTCCAGAACAGTAACGTCGGCCCTCGCTTCTGAGCTGATTGGCCAGCCGGTAAGCTGAACACCCTGGGGAAGTCAGACAGCAGTGACCAGAAACGTTGCAGCAGCAGAGGCTGAAGGATGTCAGCTGATCAACTAACTCGCCTACGATCAACTCCCAAAACCTCCCAGAGCCCTCTACAACCCCCACCAACCATTTGACCCTAGACACCTGTATAACCTCCCTTATCTCTTATGTCTCCCTCCCCTGCTCCTCCCCAGTCGCCTCCTCCTCCTCGTTCTCATCCCTCGTCGGCATCCTCCTCCTATTATTCGTGTTATTCCTCCTTTACCTGTTCCTCCTTCTCCCTCATCCTTCTCCTTGTTCCGAGTGGAATGAAGATCCGGAGGATGTTGCCCTCCATCCTCCTATTCCTCGTCTTCGCCCCTCCTCTGGCTCCTCCTCCTCCTCCTCCTCCTCCTCCTCCTCCTCCTCCTCCTCTGGCTCATCCTGCTCTGTCTCCTCCTCCTCCTCCTCCTCTTCCTCCTTCTCCTCCTCGTCCCTCCTCCTTCTCTCGAGGGGCCACTGGTCCTTCTCGGCCTGGAGCAGGGTGCGCATCTGCTGGCGCAGACGCAGGAGCAGGGCCTGGCGGCACGCGCCCTCTCGTCACGGTCATCATCGTCGTCGTCGTCGTCAAGTCCTCCCCGTTCTTAGACAGGCTGTTGGGCCTCGCAGGCCCGCAGTAGCGTCGTCAAGTACCCCCCCCTCCTCATCCCCCCTCCCTCCCTCTTGCAGATAGCTCCCCGACATCGCCCCGCCCGGCGCGCCCGTGGGGCTGCCTGGGCGAATCGCCCGAGGCCTCCTCGCAGCTCGCGACCCCGACGCCTGAAACTCACCACGGCTGCACGGGCGGAGGGCAGGGCGGTTCCGGCTCGTGGTCATCGCGTGGAACCTCTCGGGATGCACGTTCCTGACACTCGAGATGCGCAACGAACAATATCATATAGTTCGCTACACATATGATATGACCGGCCCATATCATATGGACCGTCCGGGAGAGCTTCAAACAACATATGCAGCTGAAAAATCATAAATGTCCAGCGCATGGAAGCGGAATAGTTTTCAACTCTGGCCATGGCCTCAAGCTTCCTATGGTCCTGAAGCTTCAGGGTGTAGCAGCTACTCTGGTGGACGCCAAATTGTTTTCGAAACCTTGCTCTCGCCATGGGCTTCCTGACAGATGGTGGCCGTGAACCTGGAAATCCCAGCAGCCACACGGAAGGAAGGCTGTCCCTTTCCAAACTCAAGTTCCCATGGGCTATCTGAAATATGGATCCACACCTATATGTTTCTCGGACTCCACGGAGGGAGGGCGACTTGTATTCCAAATCTTGCTTTCGCAACGGCGCCGCGCACAGTGCCCTCAATCGTGCACCAGATGCATGGGGGGATGGCGGTTCCCCCTCGAACCGATTGCGCGTTGGCACGCAACGCGGTCGAATCTGAATGTGATCTCTCCTTCGCCTGGCCAGCCGAGAAATGCCCTCACCACCCCGCCTCGCAGAGCGCCAGGCAGCCCAGGCGGGGAGTTCCAGGAGGGAGGGATGGGGGGGCCAAAGGAGGAATGTGGAGGGCGAGGGACACTCTACAGCACATTCTCGTGGTGCGTCCTCGGGATGCTAGGGCAACCTGGACCACCCCCGGGAGGAGTCTGAGACAAACCCAGGCACGGTCAGGACCAGAAAGATTGACCGTATCGCTGGCAGCGGCAACGCTGGGGGAGGGCGGTCGGCTGGCGACCGACGCGCGTCACCCGTCCCCGACGCTCCCTGCAGCAGCACGTCGGGCTGCCCTTTCCCCACGGCTTGCTGCTCTCGCGAAGAGGGCGGGAGAGGAGAGGAGGGAGAAGAAACTCGGGACTCGGAGCTCGGAGATCCAGGAGAAGACGCCAGAGGGCATCGTTGATGGGGGTGTGCACTACGCGGAAGACGTCATGCAGACTGGGAGGGAGGGGAGGGAGGGGAGGGAGGCCGTAGGGTCGTGAGAGGCTGGGTGGTGAGATCGCAGTGGAACGGAGAGCCCCCCCACCGGGAGATCGGCTTCGGTGTCGGGCTCGTGTCGTGCGTGCGAGCGAGACGAAGCTGCGCGGGCGGGCGGGAGGAATGACTTCGGTGTTGCTGGGGCGGGGCAGGGCACTGGTTCGCACCTTGGGCGGGCGGTGGCCGGGTGGTCCCGCCGTGGTGGCCCGTCGGTGTCCCGTCGGTGTCCCGTCGGTGTCCCGTCGGTGTCCCGATCGGTGTCCCGTCGGTGTCCCGTCGATGCCCCGTCGGTGTCCCGATTGGTGCCCCGTCGGTGTCCCGATTGGTGTCCCGATTGAAGCCTAGAGGGTGTCCTGGTGGTGTTTCGATGGTGTCTCGATGGTGTCCTGGTGGTGTCCCGATAGGTGCCCTGAGTGGTGTTCCGATGGTGTCCTGATGGTGTCCCTGTGGTGTCTGCATGGTGCCCTGGTGGTGTACCGATGGTGCCCAGGTGGTGTCCCGCTCGTTGGAGATGAAGGGATGAGATCGCCGTGGAACGGAGAGCCTCCCACCAGGAACCGGCTTCGGCTTCGTGATCAGGCTGTCTGCGGGCAGGGCGAAGCTGCGCGGGCGCGCGCGAGAGGAGTGCTCCCGCCGTGGCCGGGGCGGTCTCGATGCAGCGGTGGCCGAGGGTGTCCAGCAGTGGTGTCTCGCGGTGCCCCGACGGTGCCCCGCGGTGTCTCACCGTGGGCGCGCGGAGCGAAGGACCGCGCCGTCGCCTTGGGCGACTCGGATGCAAACGTCCAGCGCTCCAAAGGCGCGCGCGGTGGCTTGGGGTGTGCCCCGCCGTTGGGTCCCGCGCTGTCCCGACGTTGCCCGCGGTGTGCTGCCGCGGTGTCCCGATGGTGTCCCGGTGGTGTCCCGCGGTGTCCCGCGGTGTCCCGCGGTGTCTCGACTGGTGTCCGCATGGTGTCCGTGTCCCGACTGTGTCCCGTGGTGCCCCGTGGGTTCTTTCCTTTTCCACCTCCTCCTCCTCCTCATCCTTTTCCTCCTCCTCATCATCATCATCATCCTCATCATCCTCATCATCATCATCATCATCATCATCATCATCATCATCATCATCATCATCATCATCATCATCATCATCATCATCATCATCATCATCATCATCATCATCGTCATCACAATCATCATCATTATCAGCAGCACCATCATCATCACCACCATCATCATCACCATCATCATCACGAGCATCGTCATCATCATCACCACCATCATCATCACCATCATCATCATCATCAAGATGATCGTCACCACCATCACCAGCAGCATCACACACACGAGCATCACCATCGTGAGCACCATCATCACCATTATCATCACCATCATCATCAGACCACCACCATCATCACCACAACCATCATCGTCATCATCGTCATCATCGTCATCATCATCATCGCCATCATCAGCGTCACCATCATTATCAGCATCATCATCTCAAGCATCCTCCTCCTCCTCATCATCGTCACCGTCGTCGTCATCACCATCACCTTCACCATCATTCTCACGCTCGTCATCATCATCATCATCATCATCATCATCATCATCATCATCATCATCATCATCATCATCATTACCATCACCACCATCACCATCATCAGCATCACCGTCATCGACATCATCGTCGTCATCGTCAGCACCCTTATCATAATCACCAACATCGTGATCACCGACATTATATATCAGAATAACCACCATCATCGTCAGAATCGCCATCATTAGCATCACAAGCATCATCAGCAGCATCGGCATCATCATCACCGTTGTCACCGTCGTCATTTCCATCGTCATCATCATCATCGTCATCATCATCAACTTAAACATCACTAACACCATCACAGTGCTCAGAAGAACCATCATCATCATTAGAATCACCATCATCATCATCATCATGCTCATCATCATCATCACCGTCGGCATCACCATCATGAGCATCACCATCATCAGGATCATCCGCATCATCGTCGTCGCCATCATCATCATTAGCACCACCATCATCATCATCACCACCATAATCAGCATCATCGACATCACCATCATCACCATCAACATCACCATCATCATCACCACCAGCATCACCAGCATCATATCCATCATGATGGCTATCATCATCAGCATCATCATTGCCATCAACATTATCACCATCATCGTCATCGTCGTCATCAGCATCATCACCATCACCAGTATAATCATCGTCATCATCACCATCATCATAACCATTACCATCATCATCATATCATTCACCATTTCAATCATCCTCGTAATCATCACCACCATCGTCATCCTCATCACACCACCATTACCATCGACATCGTCATCATCACCATCATCATCGTCGTCACTATCGTCGCCAGCTTTACCATCATCAACATCACCGTCATAGATATAATCGGCATCACCACACCGGCATCATAACCATCATCAAAACCATCACCACCATGGTCATCACCAACATCGGCACCATCGTCATCAACAATATCAGCATCCCCATCATCACCATCACCATTATCATCATGATCTCCAACATCATCACCGTCACCGTCGCCGTCATCAGCATCACCATCATTATCACCATCGCAATCATCATCACCCTCATCGTCGTCACCACCATCACCATCGTCGTCATCATCATCGCCATCATCATCGCCACCATCACCATCATCAGCATCACCAACATCAACATCATCGTCTTCATCACCATCACCATCACCATCATCACCAACATCGTCATCATCATGATCACCGACATCATCATCAGCATCGCCATCATCAGCATCATCAGCATCACCTGCATAATCAGCAACATCAGCATCGTCATCACCGTTTTAACCATCGCCATCACCATCAACATCGTCATCATCATCACCACCATTCTTATCACCAATGCAATAATAGCACCCATGCGCACCATCATCATCATACTCACCAACCTAATCATCACGCTCATCATCATCGCCGGCATCACCATCATCAGCATCACCACCATCAGGATCATCCGAACCAACGTCGTCGCCATCATCACCTTTAGCAATACTATCATCGGTATCATCACCACCTCAAGCATCATCATCATCATCATCATCATCATCATCATCATCATCGTCATCACCGCCATCGCCATCATCATCACCATCATCACCATCATTACCATCATCGTCATCATCAACCTCATCCGTATCATGATGACAATCATCATCCACATCGTCACCATTGCCATCGACATCATCAGCATTACTAGCCGGCCGCTCTGCGGTTGATCGGGAGTTTCTGTATATAGAAGAAGGTGCGTGCGCTTGTTGGCGAGGGTGAGGATGAGGTTCCTCCTCCTCCTCCTCCTCCTCCTCCTCCTCCTCCTCCTCCTCCTCCATCCTTCTCTTGCCTCCGTCTGTCCTCCTCCACCCCGCAGCTCCATCATCTTCTCCTCCTCCTCCTCCTCCTCCTCCTCCTCCTCCTCCTCCTCCTCATTCCTCCTCTGGGCACCTCCCCCGGGGCGCGGATCCACCGGATCTGTCCGGATCTGTCCGGAAACGGTGCCGGAGGCCGCTCTGGGCTCCTCTGGGCACCTCCCCCGGGGCCGGTTTTGTGAGGATGTCTCAAGCGAGGGCGCCGGTTTGGGATTCGTCCCCGGATCCAGCGGATCCGTCCGGATCCGTCCGGAAACGGTGCCGGAGGCCGCTCTGGGCTCCTGTGGGCACCTCCCCCGGGGCCGGTTTTGCGGGGATGTCTCAGGCGAGGGCGCCGGTTTGGGATTCGCCCCCGGATCCAGCGGATCCGTCCGGATCCGTCCGGAAACGGTGCCGGAAGCCGCTCTGGGCTTCTCTGGCCACCTCCCCCGGGGCCGGATTTGCGGGGATGTCTCAGGCGAGGTTTGGGATTCGTCCCCGGATCCAGCGGATCCGTCCGGATCCGTCCGGAAACGGTGCCGGAGGCCGCTCTGGGCTCCTGTGGGCACCTCCCCCGGGGCCGGTTTTGCGGGGATGTCTCAGGCGAGGGCGCCGGTTTGGGATTCGTCCCCGGATCCAGCGGATCCGTCCGGATCCGTCCGGAAACGGTGCCGGAGGCCGCTCTGGGCTCCTCTGGGCACCTCCCCCGGGGCCGGTTTTGCGGGGATGTCTCAGGCGAGGGCGCCGGTTTGGGATTCGTCCCCGGATCCAGCGGATCCGTCCGGATCCGTCCGGAAACGGTGCCGGAGGCCGCTCTGGGCTCTCTGGGCACCTCCCCCGGGGCCGGTTTTGCGGGGATGTCTCAGGCGAGGGCGCCGGTTTGGGATTCGTCCCCGGATCCAGCGGATCCGTCCGGATCCGTCCGGAAACGGTGCCGAGGCCGCTCTGGGCTCCTCTGGGCACCTCCCCCGGGGCCGGTTTTGCGGGGATGTCTCAGGCGAGGGCGCCGGTTTGGGATTCGTCCCCGGATCCAGCGGATCCGTCCGGGTCCGTCCGGAAACGGTGCCGGAGGCCGCTCTGGACTCGTGCTCTTCGCGCCGGGGGTGAGGATGACGTGAGTTCCACAGAAACTCCCTCAAATCATCACCGTCGTAATCAGCATCATCACCATCACCATTAACATCACCGTCGCCATCATCATTGCCATCATCATCACCATTACCATGAGCATCGTCGCCACCACCATAGCAATCACTATCACAATCAGCATCACCATCATCAACACCATCGTCATCATCATCACCATCGTCCTTACCATCGGCACCATCATCATCATCATCATCATCATCATCATCATCATCATCATCATCATCATCGTCGTCACTATCGTCGCCAGCTTTACTATCATCAGCATCACCATCATCGACATGATAGGCATCACCATCATCACCATTAGAATCACCATCACCGTCATATGATCATTAACATCACCGTCAACATCAGTGTCCTCGTCAGCCTCGTTACCAGCATCACCATCGGCATCATGATCCGCACCATCGTCAACACTAACATCACCACAATCACCATCATCAACATCATCATCACCCACAGCATCATAACCATCATCATCATCATGGCCATCACCAACATCATCATCACCGTCATCAGCGATATCAGCATCACCATCACAACCATCACCATTATCATCATGATCTCCAGCATCATCGTCATCGTGATCAGGATCATCATCCTCATCACCTTCACCTCCATCATCACCCTCACCATCGTCACCACCATCACCATTGTCGTCAACATTCTGACCACCATCACCAACGCCTCCGTCCTCATCACTATCACCACCAACATCACCATCATCATCATAATCGGCATCACCATTATCAGCATCATCATCAGCACCATCATCACCGTCATCACCATCACCATCACAACCATCAGCATCACCAGCGTCGCCATCATCTTCGCATCATACCAGCATCACCATCATAATCATCACCATCAGAATCATAACCTTCACAAGCACCATCAACATCATAATCCCATGGACAGGTTCCCAAGAGGCGCTCGAAACGGCCCAAGAGTGCGCCAAGACGGCCCAAGAGGCTCCCAAGACGGCCCAAGAGTGCCCCAAGACTGCCCAAGGAGGGGCCCAAGAGGAGGAGCCTGAATCAACAATCCTAGCCTTCTGCCCCAAACGGCCCCAGGGAGACCCAAGAGGCGCTCAACAGGGCCCATGGGGCCCACAAGAGGCACCCCAAGAGGCCCCAAGAGGACCTCAAGAGGCCCCCCAAGAGGCCCCAAGAGGCCGCCAAGAAGCCCCAAAGAAGCCCCAAATACCACTTGAGGCATGCAACTTCTAACCCGCAGCCCAGGCACCAAGGATCTCAGGCCGACAACCAAAGCACGGTGGCGAGATGGGCCGAAGGCCACTATACATCCGCCGCCCCCTGTCGATTCATCGCAGGGGTGCCTGGCGTGCTGGATCCTCTCGGATTTGGTTTTGGTTCTTTTTCCAAAAGAGCCCCCCCAGGGGCTTCGGCCCGTCCCGCCGGCAACCCGGAAAGGATCTCAAAACGCGTCCGTCGTGCCTCTGTTTCCTCCAGTTGGCCCAAGATGGCGTCCAAGACGGCCAAGATGGCCCAGGATGGTCTCCAAGACGTCTCCAAGACGGCCCAAGATGGCCTCCAAGACGGTTAAGATGGCCCCAAGGTGCCTCCAAGACGGCCCAAGATGGCCTCAAGATGGTCTTCGACGGGCCAACAGGAGGCCGAAGGCCCGAAAGAGCAAAAATCATTGATGTTCCTTAGGTTTTTGAAGGATTTGGGCATTTGCACATTTTTGGCTTTCCGACGGCCCAAGACGGCCCAAGAGGCCCCCAAGATCGCCCAAGAGGCCACCAAAAGGGCCCCATGACGGCCCAAATGGCCTCCAAGACGGCCCCAAGAGGGCCCCAAGATGGCCCAAGAGGCCTCCAACACCTCCAAGATGGCCTCCAAGACGCCCAAGATGGCCTCCAAGACAGCCCCGAAGCGCCCCAAGAGGGCCCCAAGCCCCCGAAGATCGCCGAAAGATCGCCCAAGACGCCTCCAAAATGGCCCCAGAACGGCCCAAGGGGGCCCCAGGACGGCCCCAAGAGGCCCCCAAAACAGCGCAGGGGGCCTGTAAGACGCCCAAGATGGGCCTCCAAGGCGGCCCTGGAGCATTCTAAGGGGGCCCCAAGTCGGCTCAGAGAGGCCCCCCAAACGGCTTCCGACGGCGTCAGACGGAACAGGAGCCCACCAAGACGGCCGAACATGGCCGTAAGATGGCCCAAGACGGCCCAAGAGGCCTCCAAGAGGGCCTCCAGGAAGGCCCGAAAAGGCCAAAATCATGGATTTCCCATTGAAGGATTGTGGCATTTGCTTTTGCTCTGCCTTCCGACGGCCCGAGACGGCCCAAGTGCCCCCAAAGATCGCCCAAGAGGCCCAAAACACGGCCCTAAGAGGCCCCCAAGACGGCCCAAGAGGTCTCCAAGACGCTCAAGATGGCCCCCAAGACGGCCGAAGAGCCTTCCAAGACGTCCTCCAAGAAGGCCCGAAGGGGTCAAATTGCCTCCAGACGGCCAAGATGACCTTCACGATGTCCACGTGTTCCCCGAAGGCTTTCCAAACCGATTCGGGGAACACATGGCCCGATAGCTTGGCAGGTCTGGCCTCAACGTTCGGCCACATAGGCGCTTCCAAAAGGCAGGGGGCGGTGGTGATTCGCCGTAGGCGTCTTCGATATATATATATATATATATATAATATATATATATATATATATATATATATATATATATATATATATATATATGCACACCTATACGACCACCTCTTCGGGTGATAAGGAGGTTCGGGGGGGAGGGGCCAACGTCTCACGCGATCGGTCTCACTATCGATCTCACTATCGATATCACTACCGGTCTCGCCCGATCGATCTCACTGGATCGATCCCACAATCGATCTCACTCGATCTATTTCATCCGACCGTCCTCACAATCGATCTGATTATCAATCCCACAATCGATTTCACTATCGATCTCACGATCGATACCACAATCGATCTCACAGTCGGTCGAACGAAATATCGATCTCACCATCAATCTCACAATCGAGACCACAATCAACGTCACCATCCTCATCACCATCATCATCATCATCACCGTCATCAACGTCGTCAACATCATCATCATCATCATCAGCATCATCATCATCACCAGCATCATCGGGACACCATCATCATCATCGTCACCTCATCACAACCACCATAAACATCATCATCATCATCAACATCATCATCAGCACACCATCGGCGTCACCATCATCATCACCACCAACATCATCATCATCATCATCACCGGGACACCATCAGCATCATCGGAACAACACCATCATCATCATCTCATCATCGCGATCATGAACATCATCATCATCGGGACACCATCATCATCATCATCATCATCATTATGAACATAACCAACATCAACATCATGATCACCGGAACACCATTATCATCGCACCGCCATCATCATCATCACCATCTTCATCATCAACATCATCGGGACACCATCATGAACATCCACATCAGCATCATCACCATCATTTGGCCACCATCATCAAATCATTATCACCCCATCATCATCTTCATCACCGGCATCATCATCATCGGGACACCATCATCGTCATGATCCTCAGTATCCTCATCATTTCACAATCATCATCAACAGCATCAACCTAATCATCATCAGAATCATCGGGACACCATTAGCATCATCATCTTCATCATCAGCATCATCTAATCATCTGATCATCATCGAAATCATTAAGATCATCAACATCATCATCCTCATCGGGGCAACATCAAAATCATCATCAACAACATCATCAACATCATCATCATCATCATCATCATCGGGGCACCATCATCATCACCACCATCACCATCACCATCATCACCATCGTCAACATCATCTTCATCGGGACACCATCATCACCAGCACCATCACCATCATCATCATCATCATCATCGTGAACATCATCAACGTCATCATCATGATCATCATCATTATCATCATCATCATCATCATCATCATCATCATCATCATCATCATCATCATCATCATCATCGGGACACCGACGGGACACCGGCGGGACACTGGCGGGACACCGCGCGCCACCGGCCCCCGAGCGGGACACCGGCGGGACACCGCGGGGCACCGGTTGCCGGAACGGAGACTTTTGGTCCGGACGCGCCTCAGCTACAGGAGACTTATTTCTCGCCCGCTCACGCAACTTCGCCTCGCCCGCACGCACGGCACGCACGAACACGAAACCGAAACCAATTTCCCGGTAGGAGGGCTCTCCATTTCACCTCGATCTCACCCCCTCACCTCCGATATAGCTGTATATATATGTATATATATATGTATAACTATATATATATATATATATATATATATATATATATATATATATATATATATATACATGTACAGCTATAGATATAAACATAGCTGAGTATATAGATAGCTATACATATATATATATATAGATATGTGTGTGAACTGCCGCGGGTATCTACCTCGATCGAGAAGAAGAAAAAAGAGGAGGACGACGAGGAGGAAGAGGAGGAGGAAGAGAAACAAAAAAGAAAGAAGAATTCGTCGTCGCCGCCGATGTCTCACACATTGTCGTGGCCTTTCAACCATGGAGCTCCCTATGGGGCCACGAAGCGCTGTACTGAGTGGGGGGGACGCATGTGGACGGTGGCACTGGGGCCTTCGGTGGAGCTCCCTATGGGGCCACGAAGCGCTGTACTGACTGGGGGGGACGCATGTGGACGGTGGCACTGGGGCCTTCGGTGGAGCTCCCTATGGGGCCACGAAGCGCTGTACTGAGTGGGGGGGACGCATGTGGACGGTGGCACTGGGGCCTTCGGTGGAGCTCCCTATGGGGCCACGAAGCGCTGTACTGACTGGGGGGGACGCATGTGGACGGTGGCACTGGGGCCTTCGGTGGAGCTCCCTATGGGGCCACGAAGCGCTTTACTGAGTGGGGGGGGCGCATGTGGACGGTGGCATTGGGGCCTTCGCTGGAGCTCCCTATGGGGCCACGAAGCGCTGTACTGAGTGGGGGGGGCGCGTGTGGACGGTGGCACTGGGGCCCTCGGTGACCATACCCGAAGCATCTCCTCGAACTCGGCCTCCAAGAACCGTTTTCGGTGCCGGGGACCACCGCCGAAAGTCCGGGGTGAGGATCGACCTCCCTGGCAGGTGCCACCCCCTCGCAAAGGAAGGAAAACGGGGTGGATCGAGGCTCGAGGCATGAGACTCCTAGTTCTTGGGCGCTCTCCGCCCCCTCTGGGCCTTCAGGAAGCTCCTCGTCGACACAACTGGGTCCACTCTCGAACTTCTGGCCGGACGCAACCCCAGCTGGGTCTCAACGATCCCTGAGCTTATCCAGGAGGTGGAAAAGGAGGCTTGGGACAGGCCCCGTAAAGGCCCCAAGAAACTCACATAAGACCACGAAAAACTTCAAAACAATCCCCTACAAGCCCCCCCTCTTGAACCCCACACGCTACGTAGCACAGGCCGAAGGCCCAACATTGCACAGCGATCGCGCGCGCTCTGCGAATTCTGTCTTTCACTCTTGCTGCCGCCCCAAGGGGTCGGCGGTGCGGCGTAAGCCAATGAATCATAATCTCATGACCACCATCATAATATCAAAACCACAATCAGAACTAGCATCATCACCATCCTACAATCTGAACCACCATAACCATCATAATCACAGTCATCATCATCGCTGATGTCATCATCAGAACCGCCAGCATCATCCTGACCACGATCATCATCATCATCATCATCATCATCACCATCATCACCATCATCATCGCCATCATCATCATCACCATCAACATCAGCGCCACAATCATTATAATTATCCACATCCCCATCAGTATCACCATCATCATCATCATCCCAATCATCGTTATCACCGTCACCACCACCATCAAAAGCATAACAATCCTCGTCATCATCATCATCTTCATCGCCATCATCACCATCACCATCAGCATCATCAGGATCACCATCATCATCATCATCATCATCAGCATCGTCATCGCCACCATCACCATAATTACCACTGTCGTCATCACCATCATCATCCCCGCCATCGTCGCCATCATCATCACCAGCATCGTCAGCACCATCATCGTCATCGCCCTCTTCGTCAGCATCACCATCACCATCACGATCACCATCACCATCATCCTCATTACAAGCACCACCATCATCACAACCAGCACGATCACCGCCATCATCACTATCATCATCATCCTCGTCACCATTATCAGCATCATAATAAGTCAACGTCATCGTCACCAGCATCATCAGCATCACCATCACCATCGTCATCATAATCAACATCACCTGCGTCAGCATCATCGTCATCGTCGTCGTCATCATCCTCGTCATCATCATCTTCACCGTCATCATCATCACAATCATCACCACAGTCACCAACACCATCGTTGCCAGCATCTTCACCATCATCATGATCATCATCATAGTAACCATCATCACCATCCTCACCCTCATCGTCATCATTGTCGCCGTCATCGTCATCAACATCCACAGCTTTACTATCATGTCTACCAACATCATCATCATCATCATCATCATCATCATCATCATCATCATCATCATCATCCGTATCATCACCCTCCTCACCATCCTCAACATAATCGTCGTCATCATTGTCATCATTATCTGCGTCAGCACCGTCATCGTCGATATCAGCATCACCATCAGCATCATCACAATCATCATCATCGTCGATGCCATCGTCGTCATCATCGTCACCATCATCGTCATCATCATCCTCATCATCATCATCGTCATCATCATCCGAACCAGCATCATCAACAGCAGTCTCAACAACAGTGTGGTCATCACCATCACCATCATCACAAGCATCAACTTTACCATCGTCGGCAGCATCATCTTCACCATCACCAGCATCCTCATCATCATCGTCAACAACATCATCATCGTCGGCATCATCACAATCATCATCAACATCATCACCAGCACGATCATGATCGTCGTCATCATCAACATAATCATCACCACCACCATCATCAGCAGCATCAGCATCATCAACATCACCATCGTCATCAACATCATCAGCATCGTCATCATCATCATCATCACAGTCGTCGCCATCATCATCAACATCAGCATCACACGCATCATCGCCGTCAGCATCAACATCAACATCACCAGCATCAGCATCATCAACATCAGCATCATCAACATCATCACCACCGTCACCATCATCACCATCATCATCAACATCATCATCACCATCATCGTCGTCATCATCAACATAATCATCGCCACCATCATCAGCATCACCAACGTCATCATCAGTATCATCATTATCCTTCTCCTCATCATACTTCCCCCTATTCGTTCGCCTCCTCCTCCTCCTGCATGCCGTCGTCCCCCGAACGTATGCGGTACCCCTCCCCTGAAAGGGGATGTTCGGATACCCCCGAAACAATGGATGTTATCAGTCTCGACTTGCAGGCACCGCGGTCCAAGCCACAAGGAACGAAATAATGACAATTTCGCCTTTCCCGCTTCCTCCCTCCGCCTCCCCCTCTTCTCCAACCTCCGTCATCCTCCCTCCTTCTCCACCCTCCCTCCTCCCTCCTCGCTCTGCGCCTCCTCCTGCTTGTTCTCCTCCTCCCCCCCCCTCTCCTCGTTCTGCGCTTCCTCCCGCTTATTCTCCTCCCCGTCTCCTCCTCTCTCCTCCAACCCCCCGAGCCAAAAAAGGGGGTCTCGGTGGGAAAGGAAGGGCGGTAAAGAGAGAAGAGGAAGGGACGGGAAGTGAGCGGAGGGAGCCAAGACTCGAAGGGAGGGAGGAAATGCTCAGAGGGTAGGGGATAGGGGAGGGCAGGTGTGGGTGTCGCGTGTGGGGTAGGCGAGGGGGGAATGGAGGAGGCGGAGTGGGACACGGAGGGGTAGTGGGGGGAGGAAAGGAGAAGGGGGAGGCACGCAATTTGGCAGGAGGGGTAGGAATGGACGAGGAGAACAAGAAGGAGCAGCAACACGATGAGGAGAAATATGAGGATGAAGCGGCAGAGAAGCAGAACCACGAGCGGAACGACGAGGATCATCTTCTTTCGCCTCGTCTTTCTCTTCTTCATTATCGTCCTTATTATCCTCTTCCTCCTGCTTCCCCTACCCCATGGTATGCCTCTCTACCTTCCTTCTCAGCATCCCCCTCTTCCTTGGCAATTTGCAACTATTTCACCCCTTCCCCTCCATCCTATCCCTCCTGCTTCCTTCCTAATCCGTTGCCTCCCTTCTCAATGTCACTCTTCCTCCTCATCATGATCATCATGTCGCCACCTCTCGCCTCCACCTCCTCCTCCTCCTCCTCCTCCCCTCCTTCCGTCTGCATTCTCATGTACCTTCGCGTGGTCTTCCCTCCCCTCCTCCCTCCTCGCCCCGCTCTCCTCCCACATCAACCCCTTCTCCATCACCCTCCCTCCTGCCTCACTTGTTCTCCCTCCTCCTTCCTCGCGGGGGCGAGGCGGAGCAGGATCCCATCATGGCGATGTTCCTCTCGCAGTGGCAGGGGGCCACGCAGGCGCTCTTCACCGGCGACTGCGCTGACGAGAAGGAGGAGGAGGAGGAGGAGGAGGGCGACGAACGGGCTTCGCAAATCATGGCCCGAGGCGTGGGTTGTCGTCCATCTCTGGAAAGCACAAACCAAACATCGATCAGACTTCTCATCATGGGCCCCCCTCCCCACACCCCTGGCGGCGTCTCAAGCGCCGCCCCCAGCGCGGTAAGCGCGCTGGGGGAATGTGTGTGTGTGGTGTGGTGTGGTGTGGTGTGGTGCGGTGTGGTGTGGTGTGGTGTGGTGCGGTGGTGTGTGTATGTGTGTATGTGCGTGCGCGAATCGCCCACCCGCAACGCGCGGAAAGAGTGTGTGTGTGTGTGTGTATGTGTGTCTGTGTGCGTCTGTGTGTGAACGTGTGCGTGCGTGTGCGCGTGCGTTTGCGCGTGCGTGTGCGCGTGAGCGTGTGCGTGAGCGTGTGCGTGTGCATGTGCGTGTGCGCGTGTGTGTGTGTGTGTGTCTGTGTGTGTGTGTGCGTTCGTGTGTGTTCGTGTGTGTCTGAGGGGGAGACAGCCCCAGCCTGAGAGATCCGCACGGACCTCCGGAAGGTAGTGCTTATGTTGTTCTGCCCTCGCCCTTCCTCGCCATGACGGCAAGGGGCCCCGAGAGAAGCAGATCCCAGACCGACGGGCTCTCCCCGAGACCAGCTCTTCCTCCCAGGCCGTCTCTTGGCGGCCCTGGGGCACGTGGAGGGCCCAGGGGCCCGATCGCAGCCGACAAAGTCAGGGACCCCTCCCTCCAGGACGCGCTGCCTTCCTGCAGAGTCCCCTCGGGAGGAGGAGGAGGAGGAGGAGGAGGAGGAGCAGGAGGGGGAGGAGGAGGAGGAGGAGGAGGAGGAGGAGGAGGGGGAGGAGGAGGAGGAGGAGCAGGAGGAGGAGGAGGAGGAGGAGGAGGAGGAGAAGGAGGAGCGGCCGTTTTTGCGCCCACGATCGGGCGGGCGGCGCTGGTGCCTGAGGCGCGCGGCTCAGGGGCGCGTCGGCCCGCATAGGGGTCTGCGCACTCGGCTGGCAGAGAGGATCGAACCGTGGCGCCCGCCGCTCCAACTAATTACCGCCCCCTTCGGATCGGAGGAGGACGTGCCGAAGATCGACGAAGGTGCGTGGGTGCTTCTGTTCGAGGGCGAGGGGCAATTCTTGGGTCCTCCTCCTGCTCCCCCTCCTCGTCCTCCTTGTCCTCCTCCTCCATCTCTATCCTCCCTCCTCCTCCCTCCCCGTCCCCGCCTCCCGTCTCCCCTCACACCTGGAAGGCGTGAAGCCTGGATGGGAGATGGGGGGAAGAGCCAGACCGGCAGATGCCGCGGGGCACTCTCGGATGACGGTCGGTCGCGGCACGGGAAAAAAGGGCGCTGCGATGACCGGCGCTCGCGGTCGGGAAAAAAGGAGATAGTGAGGAGACGAGCGTGCCAGAGGAAGAAGAAGTGGAGGAGCGGACGAGGAGCAAGAGGGGGGAGGGAGGTTGAACGAGGGGGAGAGGCAGATGACAGAGCAGCAGCAGGAGGACGAGCAGCAGGAGGATCCCGGGGACGT
>CAUYUJ010022692.1:81541-119041 GCA_963575745.1 Prorocentrum cordatum
TAGTAGTAATAGTAGTAGTAGTAGTAGTAGTAGTAGTAGTAGTAGTAGTAGTAGTAGTAGTAGTAATAGTAGTAGAAGTAGTAGTAGTAGTAATAGTCGTAGTAGTAGTAGTAGTAGTAGTAGCAGCAGCAGCAGCAGCAGTAGTAGTAGTAGTAGTAGTAGTAGTAGTACAGTAGTGGTAGTGGTAATAGTAAGATGTAGGATGTAGAATACGCTGCCCAACGTCAGACGATCGCAATATCGATTCGCACTTTCCCCTGCGTTAGTGAAGTTTGGACCCGCTGCCCCTTTCCCCGGCGAACTCTGTCTTGATCCAAGATTATCATCTCTCAAGTCTTAAGAGGGGATGCTGTATCATCCGGGGCACGGGGTTAGCGGCGCGCGTATTGACAGTGCTCTGTGGTCCAAAGACTGAGCGTGGCCCATGAGACTTCATCTATCGTGATTTTGCGCGCATGCAGATCGCAATTTGACATCGGTTTGTGCCCGCAGAGAATCGAAACTGCATTGCCCTACAGATCGATGACGCCCCTGCTCGGTAAACTGATCTACTTTCTCTGGACGCTGTATCAACCATTTGCCCAGGGCACACCGGAACCTGAAAGGCAGCACATTCAAGTGTGACAGTTCGCGCGACACCTCTGCAATTTGTCCGTGGACACCTTGCCAACGCTCGGACGTCCATTCTCAGTGCATGTGTCGGTGATCCAGGATGCTTCTCGACGGCCCTCGTCGAACAAAAAACGCACACGTCCGAGCGATGCCAATAAATAACGAAACCACATTCGGAACGATGTCGACCCGCCCGTGTTAAAATGACCAGATGCCCGTCTCTACAGACTCCCGTGGGTGCACCTGCCACGTGTCTGAACGAGGCCGCGGGGCTTCCTGCCCTGACGAGCTGGTGCGACAAAGCGTTGAGCCAGGTCGTTCGCGCTGGGGGCGAACTGACTGACTCCGAGCCATTGACGCGTGCTCGCCGCGTCGTCGCAAATTGGCTCGAGTCCCGCTGCATCTACGCGCAATTGTCCGCAAACGAGTCTGTGAAGCGTCGCTCGGTATGGAACTTGCAGGCGCGCTGCGGCTCTTAAAGCCAGACAGCGGTGCTCGCCCGTCCCTATTAGCTCTGCTCGGGCGAAGATCGAACATTAAAAACACAATGCCGATACATTCGAACACTTCTGGTACCATTTTGCCTGTTCATCGGAATCTGGGTCCGCGGAACTGTTTTGCCAGTACGAAAACAGTCGGTTGGTACACCAATGCGCTATGGGTGGATAAATTGAGGAACCAATGTGCTCTTCAAAATGACGCCATGTCCGCTGGCCGAACATACATATATGCCAACCCTCTGGTCGTCTTTGCAAAATGGTCGATACCTTTGGCTTACTTCTAATCTGCCGTGGGTATCTATTATGTTATAACAAAAAACGTTTGCAGGACGGCGTGTTGGAAAACATGTGTTTAACGATTTCAAGACTCAACAACAAACCAAGACACGCAGCAACAAACTATAGTGTTTGTTCCGTGTGTGTGTGTGTGTTTAAATGTGTTTGCCATCGTCAAAGCCCACCGCGGACGGTCCGTAGGCTTCCGGGTCTGTTCGCACCAGTGTCAAACTGGTGTCAGAGCGTTTTTGCTTTAATCGTTTTCAGCTCCGCGCGCGGCAACAAGTCCCAGCCCGGCCCCACGCCCCATGCATGGATCTTACGGCGAATACGACAACGCAAATAATACACTAAGAGCGCCAAGACAATAAGCGTTCCGCTCGCTTTGTCAGCCTGCCAAGATCCCAAACATAGGAAAAACGAAACAAAAACGCCCAGGGCGTTTAAAGATGAGCCACATCGATAACAACCAGGCGCTTGAATGATACGCTGTTTGATCGCATCTCGGTGCACATGATTATTCTGACTTCCCTGCGATTTGTTTAATGAAGTAATCGTGCGAACCAGGAGTGCAAACAACTCTTGGCCGACATATGCATGCATTCACGCGCATCTTGTTGGGGGGGATGCAGGACTTCAGGAAGCTGCTCCAATGCACGCTGTACTGCCCGTTCTGGTGGAGCCAGATCATTCCTGGCTTGTTACCTCAACTGGTTGTCGAAATCACCAGATCCCTGAACGATGGCTCCTTCGATGGTCCGCTCTTCATTCTGTGGTGTCTGATGAGCGGGTGGGTGGGAATCGATGTTGGTAGATTGCACCATGCCGTGATGAATTTGCCCGTCAAGGTCGTCCTACCAAGCCTGATCACGGGCTCCTGCTCGTCGTGCTTGCCTTCAGGCTCGAACAGCTCAAACACTGTAGGATGACTGACGCTTACGAGGTCATTTGTGCGCCACGTGTGTGAACGACAGGAGTTGTTTGTAATCGTAGCGTTGTCATTGTCTGGTGCATGTTGAACCGCACCTTGCACGCAATTCACAATCACGCATGCCAGGTTGCTGCCTGGCAGGTAAAGCAGCTGCATATCTCAACTATTTATCGCCGGAGCATGGGCTGCGCTTTCAACTGCGAAGGCCCAAAGCGTCTGATGGTGCATGCAACATAGCACAAAGCCATCATGTTTCGAAACAGCTATTCCATCATGTTGCTCGTACCGCTGGCATAAGAGTAGCATTGGTGTGTTGTCGTCGTGATGGCTTTATGAGAGTTGGAAATTTTGCGATACTTGCGACGAACGCCTGTGAAAGCAACGTGCTGATTCAAGATCCAATACCCTCTCGAAGCACACAAGACCATGCATAGTGTGGGTTTGCGCTCGGCTTCCCGAACCCGCCCCGTCCCCCACATTTCCTGGGAGCCTGTAGCCCATATCACCCATCTCATCCACTGCGCTCTGCTGTGGGCAGGTCGTGACCTCATGCAAATCGACCGGCTTGAGATTCAGAGAATTCGGGGGGAAGCATCGGTGGGGGGGAACGGGAAAGGAGGAAGCGAGGAGTGCAAAGGGGAGCACGAGGACAAGGGGGGCAGAACAACGGCAATTGGGCAGGGGACACGGAGAGGGGCTGGGGAGATGAAGAGGAGGGGGGGGGGAGAAGAGGACTGCAGAGCAGGAGGTGGAGCAGGAGGAGGACAAGGAGGAACAAGAGGAGGAAAGGAGGAGGAGGAGCAAGACGATCGCGACGACCTCCAGGTCGCGGACGGCGGGGATACCTACAGCTCCCCCTCGGCCTTGGACGCCCACATCGCGAGGTCTTCCAAAATCGGCTCTCCCTGGCGCGCAGCAGGGAGGGGAAAGGGATGAGAGAGGAAAGAGAAGAAAGAAGGCCCCCGAGGTTCCCTGGGCCCCTGGGAGGCCTCTGGAGACCCCAAAGAGCATCTCGAGGCCTAGAGAGGACGAACAACTCTCAAAGCCTCTACCATCGAACTTTCATCACAGACGATGACAACGACGACGACGACGACGACCACGACTACGACCACGACCACCACGACGGAGGCGGCGACGGCGCCGACGACGCCACCGACGACGCCGACGACGACGCCGACGCCGACGCCGACGCCGACGACAACGACAACGACGACGACGACCACCACGACGATGAGGATGACGACGATGCCGACGACGACGATGATCACGACGACGACGACGCCGACGACGTTGCCGACGACGAGGACGCCGACCTCGACGCCGATGCCGACGCCGACGCTGACGCCGACGACAACGACAACGACAACGACGACGACGATGACAACGACGACGACACAAACGACTACCTCCAGAACCTCTGGTAGCCTCTGAGAAGCTCCGAGGACCTCCGAGAATCCCCCAAAACCTCAAACAACCGCCAAGAACCTCCAGAACATATCGAAAATCATCAGAGATCTTCTCTGAAGCCGCCGCCGATGACGACGACAATGGTGACGACGAGGCCAATGCGGCAGCGGCATCGGGAGCAGGGGTCCTCCAAGTATGACCCCAGGGCGACCCGAATTAGGGGAAAGCTATCGAAGTACGGAGATAAGCAAGGAAGGCATTATTTTTTTGCATGGCGTTGCTTCGCGTTCCATGGAATTGCATGGTGTTGCTTAGCACTGCCTGGCGTTACCTTGCATTGCCTGGCAATGCTTGGCATCTCGTGGCGCTCCTTGAGACTGCTTGGCGCTGATTGGCTTAGCTTGGCGCCGCTCTCTGCTGCGTGGCGCTGCTTGGCACTGCCCGGCACGGCGGCACGACCTGGGAGGGCGAGGGGCAAGACCGGGGGACCGACGAACGGTCAGGACCGGGCCACCCGAGGAAGGAAGGCGCGGAGCAAGACCTGTGGCCTGGGGTACAGGGCCGGGGAGCCCGAGGAAGTACAGTCGGGGCGTTGACCTGAGGAACCCTGAATAAGGAACGAGGCCCTCGATCTCAAAAGCGAAGCTTGGATTTCCCATCGAAAACCTCAGGAAAACCCAAGCCAAACTGTAAAACAATCAAGGAACACCGAGCCCCTCCCCAACGAGAAGGGTTCCTTCTTCAGCGTCCTGACTGTACGGCGAGGAACAAGACCCAAGACCAGGGAGCCGAGACAGGCCGAGGGCCGCCCCACCAGGTCGTCCCAGCTAGCACCCGTGGTCCACAGAGCAGGAGGTCGGATCCCCTCGGGCCCTCGGCAGAGCCTGCGCGGAGGAGCACGACAGGAAACGTCCCGAAACATCCACCTTCTAGACTCGTCGACGACGAGGCGACGACGCTCAGCGACGACGGCGACGACGACCACCGTCGCTCGACGACGACGTCGAGGCAGCAGCAGCGGCGGCAGCCGCCACCGCGGGAGCACAGCTGCCCGACGGCCGCCGACGGCCGCCGAGTGCCGGCGAGTGCTGCCGAGGATCGCCGAGGGCCGCCGGGGGTTGGAGGCCTGGAAATGGGCACCAACACCAACACCAGGGGGTTGCCTCCACAGGGGAACGATGATCCTCGATTTCGGTGTTGGTGGTAATAGTTCGGTCACCTTGGAAGCCAGAATATTACCACCATCACCGAGATCGGGATCTGCTTCCCTCGGTGGAATCCAGTGGAAGCACGCCGCCGATCTTGGTGTTGGTGTTAACCTCTAGGCCTGCGAGAGGGCCAGAACAATCGGCAGCAAATTGGGAAGCTGGATCGGGTCGGAATTTGGACGCCCGGAATGGGTACGGAAAGAATGGGCACAATGCCCTTCCAATCTTTCTGCCCGCCCTCGCTCCCCTCTCTTCGGGCGTTTCGCGATACGGGGCGATGAGCGAGGGGGATCGAGGGCTGCAGAACGGTGCCCTAAAGGGATATGGAGGCCCTCTGGGGGCCCTCTAAGGCCCTCTTTGGACGCCCGAAATGGGTACTGAAAAAATGGGCACAATGCCCAGCAACAAATGTTGTCCCAAACCAACAGCGGCCGCTGTTGGGCAGGCGGCCTCCTGTCCCAAATGGACACAGGCCGCGGCGGCGCGGACAGCGAGGCCTGTTCAGCATGAACAGGGACTGCTGTTGGGCATTTTACCCCTCCTTTCCGTGCCCACTTCGGGCGCCCAAACGGAAGGCGCCTCGGATCGGGTCGCATCGGCACAGGGCCGGCACCAAATCGGACCGGCCGCACCAGGATGCACAGCAGCGCCGCGCAAGCATCGGGGCGCATCGGACCACGAAAGCACGCATCGGAATCTTGGGTGTCCCAAAACCGTGTGGTGACAGACCCGGCGGTGACCTCGAAATCCGCAAAGACCTCACCGCACGGTCCGTCACCACACGGTTTTGGGACCCTGGAGGCTCCAGTCGCCCGAGACATCCTCGGAGAACGACCCAAGTCCCAAAACCGTGCGGTGACCCCGAATCCCCACCGACTCACCACACGGTGTGGTCACCACCCCGTTTGGGAGCCCCCGAGAATCGCCTCGGATTGAGCCGACCGGAATCGACACCGAATCGAAATGGACCCGGACCTCGACTCTCGGGGCACAACTCCGGGTCTCCGGCGGCCGCTCGGAACGATATGGAGGCACGCCCCGAACGCTCTGGGCGAGGCGCCGCTTCCAGAGCGCATCCCGAAGCAGGAAATCGTCGACGTGGCGATTTTTTCGCAGCGTGAAGCCGCAGAAACCTAGACATAGACCTCTTCCCCAGGGGCCCATTTCAGAATCCCGAACCGTCTTTTGACGGTCCTGGGGGGTTGGGGAGAGGCCCTGGGAGCCGGAGGCACTAAGCAAAAACCGTCGGTCGTGTTTTTTCCTCTCGCAACGCTGGCCATCGCTCGGACGTCCATTTCCTGTGTTCTTTTTCGGTGTCGTGCGTGGTTTTTTCGCCAAATGATCAAAGATGCTCCTCGATGGTCCTCGCCGAAGGAAAAATGCACACGTCCGAGCGATGCCAAGAACGAGAGGGGGTGGGGGACGTCCGAAAACGCATGCGGGAAAGCCGCCCCGGAGGGCGCCGAGAGCCGAGGCGGGCGCCGGCGGGGGCAGTGCGGCGCTGGCGGCGGCATCGGCGGCAGCAGCGGTCCTCGAAGGCGGTGCCCGCGCTCGTCCCCGGCGCATAGCGACGGATGTCGGGCAGAGCCTTCTTCTTGACCCCCTCGGCGGGAGGTCGCTCGTCGTCATTCGTCAGCGCTTGTTGCCGTCGTCGCCGTGGTCCCCGTCGTCGTGACCGCGGCCGGCTTCTCCGTCGTGCTCGTCATCGGTCATCGTCGCCGTCGTCGCCGTGGTCGTTCGTCGTCGTGGTTGTTTGCTGGTCGTCGTGATAGACCTCGTCGTCGTCAGTCGTCGTGCTTGTTTGCCGTTGTTGTAGTCGTCCGTCGCCGTCGAAGTCGTGCGGAGAGATCGGAGTTCGTCGCCGTCGTGAGTTGTCGTCGTCATGGTCTTGGACGCCGCTCTGATGGTGGCGGTGCTCGTCGCCGTCGTCTTCAGCACCCTTCGTCGCCGCCGCGGCCGCGGTCGTGGTCATCTCAGTTCTTCTTTTCCTCTTCCTCCTCCTTTTCCCCTCGCTCCTCCTGATCCTCCTCCTCCAGTCTCTTCTGATCCTCACCTTCCTCCCACGGAGGTGTGGGCGGTCGACGTATCTGGAGGGGTCCCCGTGAGTGGCAGGAGGTCCCAGAACGCCAACGGATGTCTCCAGATGACCTGGCAAACCAAAGGGCGGGGAATCATAGGGCGTCGGTCCCGCGGGCGCTTTTCCGCGCCACCCACCGTTCCCTTTTCTTCTCGGTTTCTCCTTTTCCTCCTCCTCCTCTTAGCCATTTCCCCCCTCCTCCTTGTGTCCATGCATTCCGATGGATCGCCCTTCGGGGTTCGTGTTCCTACCCAACGCGCCGTTGGCCCAGCGCCCTCAAGGGCTCGTGCCAACTGCCCCCTTTTCAAACGACCCGCAGGCAGGTGCCTGGTTCCTTCCTGCCTTCCCACTGCCTGCTCGCTGCCTCACAGTGTTGTTCACTGCGGTGGACGTGTTACTTACCGCTGCTCGGTTGTGCTCAATGTTGTTCAGTTTGGCTTGGCAGTGCCCACGGCCGCGCATTGCAGCGCAATGCTTGCCCACCTGCTGCTCAGCACTGGTGGGTCCTGGCCGCTGGTGGCCACTGGTGCTCAGTGCTGCGCAGTGGATGTTCAGTGCTTGCCCAGTGCTTGAGCACCAATGCCCACAGGTGGATCGATGCTGATCGCCCCTCGCTGACTGCTTATGAATACCTGCCCACTGCCTGGGCGCCGATGCTGAGCACTGCTCACTGAAGCCATATGGTTACACACTGCTGGCCCGTACTGCTCGGTGGCGATCAGTGGTGTTCACCAGTGCTCCTTTTTTTCTCTGTGCTGCTCACTGCTGCTGAATGCGGCGCAGTGCCTAGTCACTGCTGCGCTACTGATGGCCAAATGATTGCTTAATGCTGCTCGCTGTTGCCCATTGACTGCCCAGTTCTCCCCACTGCGGCCCACTGATTGACCATTGCCCATTCCGTGCTGGCTGATTGCGTGCCAGAGGCTACGTAACTGCTGTGCACTTCTGGTAACTGCTGCTGTCCTGGTCGATGCTGCATACTGCTGCTCGATGGCCACCCCCGCGCAAACTCCATTCGCGGGTTCCCGCAGCAGCAAGCTGTAGCGATGATTTGTGAGCAAGCAGCAGACAAGGATGTGGCAATCAGTGAGCAGCAGTGGCCAGTAGAGGTAAATCAGCGAACCAGCAGCGGGCACGCAGTGACACATCAGCGGGCAATCAGTGAGCAAGCCGCGATCACCAGCGGGCAGCAGCTAAAATCAGCGGGCAAGCAGTGAGGAAACAATGCGCAATAAGTGAGCAACACGAAAAGCCTCACAGCCAGTGCGATGCTCGCTCACAGCTGTTAACTAACTGACTGGTCGTTGCTGCCCACAGCTGGCCACTGGTTGCTCACCGTTAGTTGCCAATGCTTACCTATTGCCTGATCGCTGCTGCTCCTTGCTGCCTAATGAAGGTCGCAGCAGATCACTACTGCTTACTGCTGCCAATTGATGACCGTCGCTGCTTGCTGGTCGCTCACTGCAGCTTACTGGTGCTCTCTTTTGCTATGATGCTCTCTAATGATCCTTGCATTCAACCACCACTCATTGATGCGCGGTGCTCGTACCTGTCTGGTGACAGCTCATTGACTGCTCACCGCTGCACAATGCTTTTCAATGATTACCACTGGAACGCACTTGCGCTCTCTGCTGCTCACTGGTGATCATTGCTTGTGCTTGGCGCTACAGATTGCCCGCCGCTGCGCGGTGTTGCGGAGTGCTGACCAATGCCGGCCGCTGCCTGCTCATAGCTGCTCGCTGCTGCTCAATGGCGAGCAATGCTGAGCACTGCTTGGTCTCCGCTGGCCAATGTTTCTCAGGCCTCTTCACTGGTGCTTCCTGCTGGTCTCTGATGATCTCGATTTCTCGCTGCCTGCCCACCGCTGATCAGTGCTGCACCGTGATGATCAGCGCTGCTCACGGGTGATCGCTGCCGCGCAGCCTTGCTCACTGCTGACCACTGATGCGCGCTGTCGGCAGTGCTTGCTCACTGATTGCTCGCTGCTGCCCTGGCCTGCTAATTGTTGCTCGCTCCTGATCGCTACCGGTGACGGCCTGAGCAATGCTTACTCGGTGCTGCTCGCAACTTTCGCGGTGCTGCTCAATGCTGCTCGTTGGTGCTCACTTGTGCTTCTGGCTGACCTGAGCTCTCTGACGGGCTCTGCTGCGCACTGATATTCACTGCTGCGCACAGCTAGCAGTGTTTGTTTGTTCACTGTGTGCTCGCGATTGCCGAGCGCCGCTGTGCTGAGCAATCGATTCTGGTCAGTGTTGGTGTTCACTGCTGTGCACGGCCCGTCATTGATGTTCACTGCATGCTCACTGCTATTTAGACGTGCTCATTGCTGACCACTGGCGCCCAGTGCTCGCTGCGTAACCACTGCTGTTCAGTCCCAGCCAGTATTGGCCAACATAGAGCAGGGCTTGTCAAACCAGTCACTGCTGCACGGTTCCTACTCACTGCTTGCGCGCTGCGTGCCCACTGCTGAGCCACTGTTTGCTAACTGCAGCTCGTCGTTCACGCACCACATCTCAAGGGAAAAGGGGGCGAGGAGAAGCATGGGGATGATGATGGCGATGGAGGGGGGAAGGGTCATCATCGTCATGCCCCATCAACATCAGTAAGACAGCATCGGGATGACAAGGGGGAAGATCAAGACTTCAACAAATAACAAAGAAATCAGGAAAGTGAACAAAGGAGGGTAGCATCGCGAACAGAGAAGAACCGGGATGTGTGGAGGATGCTAGTGTGGAGGGGGACGAGAAGCTGCAGCATGCTCAAGAGCACAAGAGCACGCTGGTTGATGTTGCGACTCGTCCATTTCCTCATCTTGCCCCTCATCCGCCTCGTACTTTTCCTGATGCCCCTTTTCCTCCCTCTCCTTTTGGAGTCCCTGGTGACGTGCGTGAAGACGACGGCGTCGACGGGCGACGGAGACGACGGCGACGACGACGACCAAAAACACGACACGGATCGCGAGAGTAAGCACGTCAGAGGGAGGAGGAGGAGGAGGAGGAGGAGGAGGAGGAGGAGGAGGAGGAGGAGGAGGAGGAGGAGGAGGAGGAGGAGGAGGAGGAGGAGCGGCGAGGGGCTGGGCAGGCAAAGGTGGCGGCGGTGGGTCCCTGGGCGGCTTACTATAAGCCCACGCGGAACGGTGTTCACGAGCACCCCTGCAAGACGCCGTTGATGGGGGGTGATGGCGTTGGTAGGGATGGTGGGTGGGATGGGGCTGGAGATGAAACACAAACACGTACAACTAGTTTTGTTTCTTCCGCTACCACACGCGCCACCATCACAACACCCCCCTTCCACCCCCCCCCCTGCATCCCCCCCCTCCTCCGCCAGTGCCCCCCGAAGCCCGCCCCCACCCATGCCCGCCATGTTTTTTTGAAAGGCTCCACACAAGAGGACCACCTGTAAGAACCCGCGCAGGATTCGATGCATGACTACATCGTATCGATGTGTACACTCGCCCATGGTGCGATCAAGGCGCATCTGCGAAACACACTTCGGAAGTCAATCCTGCCAAACCAGTGGCCTTCGAGACTGACACCCTAGGATCTCCCGCTCTCAAGAAAGGAGCCCCCTAAACTGCAAATAAGTCTCGACCCTCGAACCTCCCTGGGCAGGAGCGGTCAGCATCGAATCCGTGAGCGGGACCAAGTCGGAACAGGCATCGGATCGGACCGAACGCGCATGGAGTCGGACTCGGGTCGGATCGGCCGCGCCAGGATGCACAAGTGGGGAGGCGGCGCCTGCTGCTCGCACGTGGAGCGGTGCCGCGAGCAGTCAATGGCGGCGACGGCCGCCCGCTTGTTGTGCATGGGCACGAGATCGGCGAGAGCGCGCCAGACCTCCGCGGCCCACTGCGGCGGCGACGGCGACGACGGACGGGGGCGGCGACCGTGGCGCCTACGACGGCGGCCACCGTGGCGACAACGGGGACCATCGCGGCGGCGGCGGCGGCGGTGACGGCGGTGGCGGAGCCTGCGGCGGCAACGACGACGTCAACACGGTCGGCGAGGGAGACGTCGACCACCACCACACACTGGACGGCGGCGGCGGCGGCAACGACGCCAAGCGGTCGGCAAGGTCGACACCTGTCTCCCCGTCGTCCTCTTCTTCCTTGTCCTCCTCCTCCTCATCATCACCCTTCTTCGTCTTCAACGACTAGTCCTCCTTCTCGTCGTCGCCATCGTCCTTCAAGTCCTCCTCCGCCTCAAGACCTTGCCCATGCTTTGGGCCTTCTTTGACGTGCTCGACGGGCTGTAGAACAGCACGGTCCACGTCTTGCCCTGCTTGGTCGGGAAGGACTTGTCACAGAACTCGGTCACCTTGGAGTCGCGGAACGACCCTTGCTCGCACTCCGGGCCCTCCTCGTCCTCGTCCTCGTCGTCCTCGTCGTCGCCGCCCTTCTTTGAGTCTTTCCGTTTCTTGTCCGAGAGTGCGGCCAGCTCGCTCTTCCACTTCTCCTGCACAAGACGCCCACGGCAACAACAGAACCGAACACCGACCGAACCGACAGCGAAAACCAGAGTGACCGAAACCGACAGGCCGAATGAACCGAGAAGGGCCGCAGCGACTAACTAAGCACCCGACCGAACCGAATCGATCGAACACACAGCCGACTGCGACGCAACTCATTGGACCGAAGTGCGCGCACCCGTGTTAGAAGAAAAACAGTGATCTGGCCATCGCTCGGACGTCCATTTCCTGTGTTTTTTTCGGTTTCGTGCGTGGCTTTTTCGCCAAATGATCAAGGATGCTCCTCGATGGTCCTCGCCGAAGGAAAAAAGCACACGTCTGAGCGATGCCAAGTGATAACATAAGAACTAGAACGACCCATGCAAGAATGAACACATGTCTCGGAGGGTCCGCGGGGAGCGCGTCAGGGGCAGCGCGGGGGGCGCCGCCAAGGGGGCCCAGCGCCGATCCAAAGTATCTGTGCGGACCTCCGAAAAATCATCAGATGTCGCTTTCCTCCACATGGATCGGGGTTCTTCTTGCGGGCAATGTCTTTATCCACATCCAGTGCGTCTTGGAGATGCGGACTCTCTTCCCAAAAAACATGAGGCGCACTGGATATGGATTATAATCTGCCTCCAACAGGCTCAATTTTTATCCATATCCAGTGCGCCTCGGCCTTGCGGCGCCCCTTCCAAATAAGTCCAAGACGCACTGGATAAGGATATAAATATTGCCCGCACTTCTGACCCGGGTCAATCCAGACCCGGGTCAGCAGGAAACCAAAACACTGCAACGCAAGACAACACGCTGCAACGCAGGTCTTCGCAAACCCGGGTCGACCGATCTGCGCGGCCGCCCCCCGCGGCCACGAGCGGCTCGCGGACCCAGGTCGGCCAGAGGGGGTCCTCGCAGGATCCTGCAGGCTCCGGTGCCCTGGCTGACCCCCGTTTGCACTGACCCCCGTCTCTCAGGCCCCCGACTGGGGGCGTCTTCCCGGCTCGAGGAGGAGGAGGGGGAGGAGGAGGAGGAGGAGGAGGAGGAGGAGGAGGAGGAGGAGGAGGAGGAGGAGGAGGAGGAGGAGGAGGAGGAGGAGGAGGAGGAGGAGTAGGAGGAGGAGGAGGAGGAGGCAGAGGGGCGGGGGGGGGAGGAGGAGGGGGAGGAGGAGGAATCGACCGCGCATCGCCGATAGATGGGCGACGGGTCCCCCGGGGGAATCCCCGCGCTCCTTGGCAGGCTGCGGCGCCTCTAGAGGCCCCGAGCGGCGCGGGGCCGGCGATGGGGGAGCGAGGCGCTCCTCCCCGAGCCAGTCCCTCCCTGTCTGAAGGGGCCCCAGGACACACAAATAAATACACACAAATAAACAGATGCCCCGTATTTTCCCATGTTTTCTGGGTTTCTGTCTTCCCCCCCGCTTCCCATATTTTCCCATGTTTCCTGGGGAATCGACGATTCATTGTGTCTGTGTGTTTCTGTCCCTCCCTGTCGTTGCCCCTGATCAGGGGTCACAGGTCGACCCCTGGACACCTGCAGGGGGAATTCTGGACGAACAAATAAAACATACTCCACAACTATGCAAAGGATGCCCAAGAATACGCAAAACATAGTCCCCCGACTATATTCTGACCATTGTGGAGTATTCCCCCTGTAGAGGGACAGGCCCGACTCAGACCTGGCCTGGAGCGCGCTCTGACCAGAGCTTCGAGGCGGATGCGGCCGTGGCCGCGAGGGCACCCCGGGATGTCCGAGGAACTCCAGACAGCAAACCTCGAGGCTCGAACCCCGAGCCTCCCCCATTCCTGCACGCCCATGTCCCCGGGAGTCGAGGAGCTCGAGGTCTGGGGCTCGAGCAACCATGTCCAGACCAACCATGCCCCCGGGAGCTCAGAGGCTTGGGCATGCCTCGGGACAGCACACCTCGAAGCTCGAACCCCCGTCCTGCATGTCCCGCCACACGCCCATGTTGTCCGGCTTGACGTTCTCGCTGCGCAGCAGCCGCTCCCAGGCGCGCGGCCGCGCCTTCGCGACCGTGGCGGTCAGCCGGCCGGCGGCCGCCATGTGCCAGGACGACCTCTCCTCCGACACGGAGTCCAGGAACTGCAAGAACAGCTTGTACTCCTTCCTTGCAGGGACAAAGAAGCCTGCATGAACGCATGTACACTTTCGGATGCCCACGCGGATCTCTGCGATCGGCGCTAGACCCCCTCCCCCGGCGCGCGCAAGGGGGGAGTCCAGCGTCGACGCAAGAAATCCGCGCGGACCTCCGAACATTTCATTGTTTGTGCTGTTCTTGATCTGCGGTTCCTTATCATCGAGTGCTCCCCGAATCCCTTGAAGGAGAAACAACAGTCCGAGACGACCACCGAGGAGTTCTCCACCTCCAGCGCGCCGGGCGCGTTCCACCGCTGCGCGAACTTGACCTGCAGGAAAATGTGCGAGGAGTTCTGGGCCCACTGGAAGGCGGGATTGACCTGCGAGGCCTCCCCGTACTTCTTGTCGAGCCCCCTGGCGGGGACACCCGCTTCGAGACCACGATGCTTTGGTTAGGTCGGGCATATCCTCCTATGGGCAGAGCTTGGACGGAACATCGAAAATAGTCAAAAAGTATTCAAAGATAGCCCAAAATACTAGAAGCATCGTGCCCTGGTTATTTGTTGCACTATGTTTGAATACTCCTCCAGTAGAGGGACATGCCCGACTTACTGCTTTGGCCCATGTGCGACTGACCGCCGCAGCGCTTGCTTCAGCCGTGCGGGAGCGGACATGGCGGCCCCCCGTCGAAGTGGAGTGGCGCACACTCTGTCTGCCTCTGAGGCCCAGGCCAGCGAAGGGCAGCTGCACGAAGAACTTCGCGCTCTCGCGCCGCCCCCCTGGGGGAGAAGAGAGGGACGAGGAGGACGAGGAATGGCGAATCGCGAAATGCGAGTCCGCCGACCCTGTCGGAGTGTCTGAGGGGAAGTTCTGGGCCCGTCGTCCTGGAGTGACCCTTGGAGACGAGCGTTCCTTCGATTTGTTTTTTCTCTTCTAGGAGACCCTTGAAAGATCCTTTCTTGGCTTGCCAAGCTCGCCACCTCGAAGTGAATAGAGCCAGAGCATTATCGAAGTCCTACTCGAGTTGAAAAGAGGCCCCTTCCCTTTGATCCCTTCCCCGCCCGGGGGGGGGTCCTGGGGGGGGGGTCCTGGGGGGGGTCCTGGGGGGGGGATCCTGGGGGGGGGGGGTCCCAGGGGGTGTCCCGGGTCAGAATACGACCCCACCCTTCCATTTTCGGGTCGCCTCGAGGAAGTTTTGCCCTCTTTCGGCAATTCAGGTCCATGATAATCCAAGAGAGGCCTGAAAGATCGCTCGAAGACACCCAAGAAGCCCTCCAGACGGCCCAAGAGGCCTCCAAGACGGCCCAAGAGGCCTCCAAAAGCACTCCCAGAAGTGCCCCAAGAGGCACAAAACATAGATGTCCCTTAGTTTTTGAATGATTTGGCCGTTCTGGTCTGTTCGGCTTCCCGACGCACTAAGACGGCCCAAGAGGCCCCCAAGATCGCCCCCAAGACGGCCCCAAAGGCCCCCAAGATCGCCTCAAGACGGCCCAAGAGGCCTCCAAGAAGGCTCTACAACGGCCCAAGGAGGCCCTAAGACGGCTCAAGAGGCCTCAAGAACGGCCCGAGAGCCCACCAGAACGGCTCCAAAAGGGGGCCCAGACGGGAGATTCGAACGGACATTTCGAGCCCTCGGCCCCAAGAGGGGGAGACTCCGTAGCCCTCGGCCCTCGACGGGAGATTCCGTAGCCATTTTATTTTGGCTCAAGAAATGGGAGCTCAAGACCAAGGGCTCAAGAGCTCAGACCAAGAGCTCATACCAAGAGCTCATCGCCACGCCACTTTTCCATTTCCCCTTCCCACATCTTGCGATGGCTGGCACGGGCACGCGAGCGACAGGAACACCGGTAAGAGGAATTCTCGAGCGCGAGGTCCGCCAACGGTTATTCAGCCCACTCCACGAGATGGATGGGCAAGATGACCTCGGCTCTCCTCTCCTCGCCAGTGCCCCCGACCACTCCCGGTCACTCCCGCAGAAGCTCACGCAGTACCACAACCTCATCTACCTCCAACGTGACAGCGAATCGCCGCCATCATCTGCCAAGAAGTTCAGCCGATCAACGTCACCATCGAGAACTTCGACAAACGCCTGCAGGAGATGAGTAGTAAGTTTGACGGCAAGTTCGGGGTGGTCGAGAGCCGCATGGAGGACATCGACACCCGCCTCACGAACTTGGAGAGCAAGTATGACCACACTGGCGGTTCCGCGTCATCCCCACGCAGCGTAAACACAGATCTGGGACCACATCAAGGCGCTGCAGTTGGAGATCGAGCAGCTGAAGGGCATCAGGACAGGGCGATGACCGCTGTGATCGGGGGCCTGCATGCCCTTGCGGGGGAGGAGGAAGCCCAGACTGGTTGACGAAGAAACTCTGGGACTCATTGACCCCCAAGCCAGAGAAAGTGTACATCAAAGGGGAGTTCTGGGGCCTGATGTTCGCACAATTATCAGATAAAACCGGGCGGGATTCGGCAATCCAGTTGATCCGTAAGTCACACTTCAAGGAAGGTTGGATCAAGGTTTGGGCTAAACCAGACATGGAGTTGCCGACGCGCGTCATCAATTCTTTTGTTTTGGGGGCGACGTACATCATGAAGGATTGGGGGTACCCTAACAACAGCATCTGGGCAGATCCAGCCGAAGGCACGATATGGGTAGGCGGCGAAATCGCGATCCAGGTGTCAATCGAGAAGGGCATCTTGAAAGTCGGTTACGGCGAGTGATGGGAAGCATGGCTGCTGCAAGATGGCTTTCCCGAATTTCCAGACATGGTGAAGAAGCTCTCCGAGAAAATCTAAAAGTATTCCTCCAAGGACACCGCTAAATGAGGCGCGAAAGGAAAAGGCAAACCTAAGGGGAAAGGTGGTGGCTCAGGCCGCCACTAGGGGTGCCGGCAGAGTGCGAGCAAGATTGTTTCACCTTCATCTGGTCTTGGGGGCTACAGGCTTCCTTCCGAAAGTCCCCTTGGCGCACAGAGCGAGCGTGACGGTGCACAGCATGAAAGGCCTAGCTGTCCTTGATTGCTGCGCGGGGCGGCTGTTTGCGCCTGGCTCATAACGAATTTATATTTGCATCGTGGAACGTGGAGGGCTACACAGAGCCCAAGCAGGCAGAACTAGAGTTGATCATGCATGAGAGAGGTATCAAGATATGGGGTATACAAGAAACGTGGACATACATGTCACATGTTTTTCTGCAGGGTACCTAGTCATACCATCGGGCAGGCCGGATAACTCCACACAGAAAGACGGCGTGGGGTTTATCGTCGCGCCTGGCGTGAGGCAATCCGTCGCAGGCTTCTGCCAGGCGTCGTCCCGCCTGGCTTCCATCAAGATCGGGATTTCTGGCGGAAAGGCGGCATTATTTTCGGCATACGCACCACACAGCGGCAAAACGTACCAAGAGTGACAAAGACTTTGTCACAGACCTTGGCGACTTTGTCGCGAAGACCTCGGCCCACGGCCCCGAGATCGCGACTGGAGACCTCAACGCGCGCTTGCACGAGCAAGGTGGGGGACGAGAGGGACATCGTTGGTCCGCATGTTTTCGAGCACCCGCGCCAAACTGTGAAGGCCGATGCGAACAGATTGAAGGGGCCCCAGGACACACAAATAAATACACACAAATAAAACGATTCCCCATATTTTCCAAAATGTTTGCTGGTTTTCGTCTTCCCCCCCACTTCCCATATTTTCCCATATTTTCTGGGGAATCAGTGATTAATTGTGTCTGTGTGTTTTTCCCCCTCCTGACAGATACCTGTTGGTAGAAATCTGCGCCCGGTTGAATATGTGCCTCGCTGACACGTTCTGGCCTTGCTCCCAGGAGTCGCTTGCCATGAGCTACAACGTCGGGTGCTCGCTGGGGTGCGAAGTGACCCCAGGCACGCACTCACCTATAGATGTAGACTTTTGCATCTGCTCAGCTCGCTCCGATCGTGCTGGGAAGCGCCGCTGTCTTCCCATCATGTCCTGCTTTCTGACTGCCTACCAGACCACCCCAACCCAACTCGAAGACCCGAATTTCGGGTTGGGGGGGGTAAGGGTTCCACGCGTGTTTTTTCGATGTTCCCCGACCCCCCCCCCACTGGAAATCGATGGTAAATTTGAGCCTTCGGGTTGGGTTGGGGTGGTTTGGTGGGTGGTGACTTTCGGGTCAACTGAGACTGGTAGTGCCAGAGCGGGCCGCCGCTGCAGGAGAGGCCGAGGCTGGACGCTCAGCAACTCGGCGCTGGAGGTGTGCGCCAACGATTCGTACAGCAGCTTTCGAGGCATCTCGAGGACATCAACGAGGGAGGGGACGCCGGCTCCGAGGTCGACCTCTCGTGGTGCCAGTCAGTACAGGGCAGCTTAAAAAAATGATTTTTATATATAAAACAAGGAATTTAAAACATGATTTATGTATGAATGAATGTATGCATGAGCGCATCGTTGTTTTTAATACTAGATCCCTGCATTTTGATACATGATCCGCACGCGGAGCATGTATTAAAAACGGCACTGCAGACGCTTTTGAGCACGCAGCTGCCCACTCCCTACCTGAGAAATCGAAAATCGCCCGACAGCCGTGGATCTCGGGAAGTACGCTGCAAGTTACTGCCTGGCGAGGTGATGCCAGGCAACGCGGTGGCAGCGTTGCGGAAAAGAACCTCGCGAACTCCATCCGCCAACACGTCGCCAAGGACCGCGCGGTGCGGCTTGGAAAGCTCACCGCCGACGGCAACTGGGTTGAAATACGGAAGCTCCGGAAAGGGTTTGCCCTTGCCTAGGACGGCTTCGCGATTCTGAAGGACAGCTTGTTGACAACGAACGCCGGGCGGAGACGTTGGCAGCTCGCCTTGAGAAGATGCAGTGGGCGGTCCTGCCAACCACAACAATGCAGAACGCTGAACACATCAACGAGGAGCTTCTGGTTCGCAAGGGGCCCATCACCGAGGACGAGGTCCAAACCGCAGCGAAACGCCTACGGGGCTGGACGACCTTCCGCCAGAGTTCTGGAAGGCAGCAACGGACTAGGGAGAAACTGCACTGTCATGGATTACGAAGCTTGGCAACCTGGTGTGGAGCACGGCAAGAGTGCCTGATCCAAGGTTCAAGGCGAAGGTCACATTAATTTACAAGAAAGGAGACACTGCATCCTGCGACAACTACCGCCCAATATGCTTGATGCCGATCGGCTACAAGATGTTCGCCATGATCCTTCTGAGCAGACAGAAGGAGGCTGGATCGGATAATCACATTTGGAGGACGCAATTCGGATTTCGTTCTGGCGGGGGCACAGCGGATGCGATCTTCATCGCAAGGAGAGTGTTGGAAGATGCATGGGCGACCAAGGATGGCGCTGCCTTGTTCCTCGCGCTTGACTGGGCGAAAGCATTTGACTCGGAGTCGCCCGAAGCGCTCGCTGTCTCACTCCGGCGGTTTGGCTGCCCGTCGCATTTCGTCAGCGTTGTGTCTGCTATATATTAAGGCCGGAAGTTCGTCGTGACCGACCACGGAGAGACGTCCCACGAACATGTGCAAAGCAATGGGATATGTCAAGGCTGTCCACTGTCGCCATTTCTTTTCACCATTGTGATGACTACTATTCCCACCGACGCGCATGCTATGCACCGAACACGGGTAGGACACGTCCCAAGCAAGAAGTTTGTGCGACAGATAGTTTATGCTGACGACACGCTCCTCATTGACAGCGACCCGAATACCATCGAGGACCTCATGAAGTGCATAGAGATTTGTGGAAGTCATTGTGGGCTCTCGTTCAACCTGCAAAAAAATCGACATGCTGAAGGTGAAGACGGCGGCGGACGTTCGGGACAGTAGTGGTGAATTGGTGACTTGCGAAGATTATCTTGTGTATCTCGGTACCCGCCTATACGCCGACGGAAGGTTGGCGCAGCGGGCAAAGATGTCAGGACTCTGTTCTCGATATGGCCTCATTCTTCTCTGTCTCGGAGGAAGGCAATCAAGATCTTCGAATCATGTGTGTTGTCCAGATTATTATACAGCGTGTTTGCCGCCTGCCGGAACAAGACGGAGCGGAGGAGGCTAGGCAGCTTCCAAACACGCTGCCTGCGGAACATCTCAGGAATCCCGCCAGCGTATTCCAACATGGTGTCAAACGCAACCGTCTTGGCAATGGCAGGCCGGAGGCCTTTCATCCGAGGCCCGAAAACCATCACTTCACTAATTTTGGGCCGCAGGGCCCACTGAGGCCCCAGGGGCCCCAGATTAGTGAAGTGATGTTTTTTTCCCACGTAAGGACCCCGAAATTCATCACTTCAATAAACCGAACCCAGGACGAAAGTCGGGGGCCGAAATGCTGCTGTGAAGCCACATCGGCCTCGCAATTTCAGCGGAACCGTCATCGAGAGGCAGGTGCTCTTCATGGGCCAACTGGCGCGACGCCCCCGGCAGTGACCCTGTCCGGCAATCTGCTCCCCAGCCAGGCAGCCAGAGATCTGCGGCACCCGTCCGGGCCTCGGCGACGCGGGCGCCCCGGGGAAGCGTGGGGAAGCATGGTCTTCCGAAGCTGCCTTGAAGCCGCTGGTTCCCACGACGCGCTGCCTGCATGCTTTCATCCGTTGGGCGGGGCGGCAGCACCGTGGGAGTCGGCAGTGAGATCTTGGTGCCCGAAAACTGGTCAGCACCGCAACTCGACATCGCAGCGCCCTGTTTCGCCTTGCTCGCGCGCCGTCTGGCGCTAGTCTTCTCGTTCGTTCGTTCGGCCCCAAGAGGCCTCCCAGGAGGCTCCAAGAGGCCCTCAGGAGGCCCCCAAGAGGCCCCCCAAAGGCCCCAAGGAGGCTTCAAGAGGCCCCCAAGAGGCCCCCAAGAGGCTCCCCAGAGGACCCCAGAAGCGTCAAAGACGAGCCCGAAGGTCCCGACACCATCCCAGGAACCATCTATTCAATCACAACTCCTGAACCAAATCCTGGAGGCCTAAAGTGACTACCTACCAGACCACCCCAACCTAACCCGAAGACCAAAATTTCGGGTTTGGGGGGGGGTGTACGGGTTCCACACCTATTTTTTCAATGTTCCCCGACCCCCCACCACTGGGAATGAAGGGCAAATTAGGGCCTTCGGGTTGGGTTGGGGTGGTTTGGTGGGCGGTGATAAACGGTGATAAAGCGGAGAGGAACCTGCAGAGATCGAGAGGCGACGAAACCCGACGAAGAATGGCCCACGAACCGAGGAGGAGGAGGAGGAGGAGGAGGAGGAGGAGGAGGAGAGAGAGGAGGAGGAGGAGGAAGAGGAGAAGCATCATAACGAGAACAAGGAGCAGAAGAGGAAGAAAGAGGAGAAGGAGGGGGAGCCCGAGTCAAGGGAAAGCCTCCGAAGATCACGAGCGGGACCGGACGGCACCCACCGTCCTCCTCCTTTTCCTCATTCTCTTCATCCTCCTCGTCCTCCTCCTTCTCCGCGTCCTCCTTCTCCTCCTCCTCCTCCTCCTCCTTCTCCTCCTCCTCCTCCTCCTCCTCGTCCTCCTCCTCCCCCTCTCCCTCCCCCTCCCCCTCCCCCTGCTCTTGCCGCAGCCCGGGCACCCGCCCAGCTTAAGGGCGGATGTCCACCGCTGGGGCAGGCGTGTGAAGGTCGCCAATCCGGTTCTTCGTCGTCCTCCTCCTCCTCCTCCTCCTCCTCCTCCTCCTCCTCCCCCCCCTCCTCGACGCCCTGTCCAGGGTCGGCGGAACCGGTCGTGAGGCCTCTGCCGCAGCTTCGCGCCCTCGTGGCGGCCCTCGGACACCGTGGCTCCCTGTCGACGCAGCCTGCCCCCCAGAGCTCTCGGACCAGATCCGGGGACCGACTTCGTCGCGGGTCCGTTTCCTCCCTCCTGCTCCTCCCCCTCCTCCTCCTCCTCCTCCTCGATCCTCCTCCTCCTCGATCCTCCTCCTCCTCCTCCTCCTCCTCCTCCTCCTCCTCCCCCCCTACTCCCCTCCTCCCCCTCCCCCTCCTCCTCCTCCCCCTCCTCCTCCTCCTCCTCCTCCTCCTCCTCCTCCTCCTCCTCCTCCTCCTCCTCCTCCTCGATCCTCTCACCTCGAGGGACAGGACCCAGAGATCAGCATGGTCCGCGCTCAGTTCGAAGCCTGGCTCGACCTCTGGGCCTCGAGCGACAACACCGGACAGCGCATCAAGAAAGTATGGAACACCATCAAGCAACAACTAGCACGACACGATCAACGGCTACGTTGGCAACAAAAGCGCGGCATCATCGGCTCCGTCATCCTCATGCTATGGGAACTAGGCTGGACTCCTCACGCAGCCGAACGCTGGGAAGACCCCAACAGCGACACGTGGCTCCTGACCGACGACGCAGCTGACGGAGACCCGACCAACGTTTTCAACACCATCACCAGCCAACTGGAAAAGCAGCAGTGGACACACGCAAGCAAGCACCACAACGGCAGCGGACTTGAGCACGGGGCAGACCTCGACGACCTCAAGCGCCACCTGCACCACCTCCAACAGAAAGGGAAGCACGACAGACATGAGGCTCTACTCACAGCAGCATGTGCAGGGACATGGCCACAACAACGCATCGCAGACGCCTACGGCACCACCAACCTCTGCGAATGTGGGGAAGTCGACGACGACTACCGCATGATATGGGGAGAGTGCCCATGCCGACCCGACCACATCATCTACCAGCGCACGGACCACCTAAGAGACAGAGCCAAAGGAGGACTTGACACCAAGGCAGCATTCTGGCTACGAGGCATAACGCCCAAGCCGATGACGTGCCCACCACCCTGCACCACGCAGCCGACAGACATCAAGGAAGGGGACGCCTCGCACGGCACACTCCAGAGCGACGGCGACCAACCACTTCGATTCTGCGGCGATGGAAGTGGTGGAGCAGAATCCAGCGACAGACTCTACCGCCGCTGTGGCTGGGGTTGGGTACGCATGTCCCACGACGAGACAGTCCAAGCTGCAGCACGAGGACCATTACCAGGAGCACGACAAACGAACAACACAGCAAAGCTGTGGGCGCTACTACACATCTTTCAGAGTTCCAAAGGGCGCACTGAGTACTGGACGGGCTCGGAAGGACTGTGCAGAGGATGGCGAGCACAACGCTTCCAGAGCAACAGGTACCACCGCAACAACGGCGACATCTGGAGAGACATCAAGCACGCAATCCAAGCTAGAGGAGGCCCACACCAAGACGTCGTCGTGCACCACCTCCGCAGCCACGAAGACTGGGAAACTGCAGCAGCACGACGAGCATCGAGGCGGGCGTGGATGGGCAACCGAGAAGCCGACGCACGAGCAGACACAGCAGCTGAAGAACACGCTCTACCAGCAGCACGACAAGGCTGCTTCGAATGAGCGCGAGCAGTCGGATAACTCGTACGACAGCGAATCACACAGGCAACCTGTGACGCCATGGCAAGACGACCTCCCATGACATGGGAGCAGCTCCTCCTCCTCCTCCTCCTCCTCCTCCTCCTCCTCCTCCTCCTCGTCCCCCTCCCCCTCCTCCTCCTCCTCCTCCTCCTCCTCCTCCTCCTCGACGCACTATGGAACGCAGCACGACAGACAACGCCCAAACCACCACGATTCGAACAGCTTGCAGCCGGCAGCACCCACAGGCTGACCAGAACGAGCACGGGATGGAAATGCGAAGCATGCAGACAACCAGCCATCACAAGACGCAGCACAATGGCGAGATGGTGGCTAGCCTCACAACGCACAGCGATCCCTACAGCTAGCAGTTCGGCGACGACCACCACATTCACGCTGAAGGGCAGATGTGCGCACCACACGCACCACATGTGCTGGAACAGGAAAAAGCAACGACACTTCTTCTACAACTGCGGAATCCTGGCGAAGGAGTACATCAGCGAGAAGCTAGCAGAATACTGCAAGCCACTACAGGAGAAAACAAGGGCACACTACGTGGTAAGATCACTGCGTAAATACGCCTAAGCATTGACTGGGTGACCGACGGCACATCGCAGCACGACGCAGCACCAGCACCAGCACCACGCAGCACGACGCAGCAGCGACTTCCAGAGGGTCACCCTAGAATCTGCCCCATTTTAGGGTGACCCTTCGGGCCGTTTCAGTGAAGGTCTGCAGGCGGGTTGTTTCGGCAGGGCCTTGCTCAATTTCTGCCGCTGGAGGTCGCCCTTGCGGCGGTGAGGCGCTGGCAGTTTCTCGGCGCTGGAGGCCGCCCATACGGCGGTGCGGACGCGTGCTTCCTCCTGGTGTCTGCCGCTGGAGGCCGCCCTACCGCGGTGCGGCTTTTGCACTTCTCGCCGCTGGAGGCCGCCCCTACGGCGGTGCGGACATGGACAAGAGTACCCATCGGCATGACCGACGTTGCACGACGCAGCACGACGACTGGCCCCAGCCAGGGGCCACCAACTCCCATCGAGTGGGTTGGGCGACACGCCGCGAACCCGACCGACGCTACCAGCGAGAGGGTTGGGCGCAACGCCGCGAACCCACGACAAGCACCGACGAGCACGGCGAATCCAATCACCATCGAAAGGCGATCGCCATCGTGCTGAGGGAAGTGACGGACTACGCCATTGTGGGTTCTTGCGCGCTTCTGACTACCTACCAGACCACCCCAACCCAACCCGAGGACCCGAACTTGACCCGAAGTTCGGGTTGGGGGGGGGGGGCACGGATTCCACGTGTTTCTTCGATGTTCCCCGACCCCCCCCCCGCACTGGAAATCGAGGGTAAAGCTGAGCCTTCGGGTTGGGTCGGGGTGGTTTGGTGGGCGGTGACATTGTGGGCTCTTGCGCGCTTCGCGTCGAGAGCGGCCTCGCTGCCAGGTCCACCGATTGGGGCACCCGCGGGTGCCCTCGTGAGGCCCGAGGTCGGCCCAGCGAGCGGCCGCCCGCCCCAAACCCTGGGCGTTGACCTTCGAGACAGCCGCGTTCAGATCCTCCTCCTCCTCCTTTTCCTTCTCCTCCTCCTCCTCCTCCTCCTCGATCCTCCTCCTCCTCCTCCTCCTCCTTCTCCTCCTTCTCCTCCTCCTCCTCCTCGATCCTCCTCCTCCTCCTCCTCCTCCTCCTCCTCCTCGATCCTCCTCCTCCTCGGTTCGGAAGCACGCGCGGCAGGACCCGCACTGTGGAGCATGCGGCGGCCAGGCGCTGGACACGGACGCGGATGGCCAGCGCGCCTGGCAGCAAAGATCCGAGCGCTGGAGAGACATGCGGCCTCATTGTGCATCCAGCTCTCGCACAGGCTACTCCAGATTTCGTAATAAAAGGGAGGGGGTCTGGACCCTCCAAGACAAGCCATTGCAGACCTCCCCCGTGGGAGAACCCTCCAAAGCATCGTCCCCAGACCCCCCAGGCCCTCCAAGATAGCCTGGAAGAGACCCCCCCCGAAGTGAGACCCCCCTCCCTTTACTACGAAATCTGGAGTAGGCTGGCCGCGTCACGTGTTGTGTCCAACTTCCTGGCATAATCGCGTGTGTCCAGCTTCCCGGTGGAATTGCCATGGGGGCCGGAGGCGAGGGCGGCAACCAGACACCGAGATGGGAGCACAGCGCTCGTCGCGACTTCTGTGCAACGCCTGGAGATGTGGGCTCGACCCCTGGACCTGTCCTTGGGCGCGCCCCGGACCAGGATCCGAGGCGAATCTGACCATGGCGACGGGGGCCCCACCTGGAACACTCCTCCCGCCCTCCTCTCGACAAAGACGTTCACTTGTCCTTCCATGCCCCCTCTGGCCCCTAGGCACGCAACGCCGTATCCAGTCCACGGGGAACTTGACATCCCACCCCCACGCGTCCACTGTGACATCCCCGACAGCGTAAGCATCATAACCACGAGACCAGATTCCATGCCATGACATTCGACCGCACTAGGCAACCACGCCGCACGCCATTTGTTATCACCCCCCTCGTCGACGCCGGCGACGTCGACGCCGACGACGCCGGCGACGAAATCCTGATGAGGTCGTCGAGCTCCTTGCGCACCGCGCTGACCGCGCTGCGCACTGGCGCGGAGAAGTCCAAGGGCGTTTCCTGGGAGCTGGCGCGGGCCCGCCAGCCAGGTCCCGCCGGCGGGGTGGGGGAGGGGGGCCAGGGAGTGGGCCACGCGGGCCCTCCGAGACCCAAGCGGGTCGCTGGTTAAGCTCGGTCGCGGGGGGGGGGGAGGGTTTGAGGCGCGGGGGGGGGGAGAAGGCCGAGGAAGAGCAGCAGCGAGGCAGGAGCGCCGAGGGGGAGAACGAAGGGATCGAGGGGGCGGGGAGGGCGAGAGGGGGGGCTGGAATCGTTGGCGGGCGACGCCGAGGAGGAAGACGGGGACGGGGAGAGCAGTATATGGAGGAGGAGGAGGAGGAGGAGGGGGAGGGGAATAGGAGGAGGACGAGGAAAAAGAGGAGGAGAGGGATTCCGATGATGCTGATGGTGGAAGTGGGACGATGACATGAGGAGGGTGACGAAAATGATGATGATGGTGATGCTGATGATGATCAGGACTCCCACTGGCGGCAAGGGACGCGAAGAGGGCAGGCGGACAAGGGGCGAGAAGAGGGCAAACGAGAAGAAGGCAAGCGGACAAAAAACGAGAAGATGACCAAACCACTATCGTGAAATCAAGGCACGATCAGCTAAACAGCGCGGGTGGCACACCTGCGGAGACAAGGTTGACAACAGAGGGGCAAGCTGGCGGCGTTTTTTTCAAGATCAAACGGGCACGGGCATGCAACGAACTGCGGAACACATACATGGAGCCAATAACGGCAGCCGCCTCAGGCAGACCGTAGCATCATTGATATCATAGCGACTTCTCCCTTGCCAAAATCTCATGCGGGCCAACAAGTACGGGGCAACATTTCGTTGGTGTGCGGACAGGAGACGGAAAATTGTGCCTTGGAAGATGTTGCACAAAGGGTCATCAGGACGGCCTGGAATCGATGATAAGGTACTCCAGTTGTCTGTGAGCTGGAAGAAAAGCCTCCTCGTCACGTGCTCGAGCATACTATGGGCCAGCAACCAACCAGTACCCTCCAAGATTTCGTTGTAACAGTCAACCAACTTCTGGAATACACCAGAACGACATGCAACTCTGTGCTGGGCCGCGCGAGCGATGCTCTCAATGTCCTGTGCGTCGGCAGGGATGCCGACGTTGTTTTTTTCTTCAGGCACCCAGACAGATCTGGGTGGAGGGCGTGCCGCGGCCATGGAGTGGCCGCTTGCGGGCCTTCTCGTTGCGCGCGAGGAATGCGAGCAGCGGGAGGCGGGGTGGTGGCGGGGCGGGGTGGAAAAAGGGGGGGGGGGGGGGGGGAATTGCGCAATCTATTTCAGCGCGCTGCCTGCTAAGGAATTGTAGCTCATGGCGGCCTCCGTGAAGCCGAACGATAGGCTTTGCAGGAAGCAATCAGAGATTTGAGCTCAGGTTGTGTCCATGCATCTTCGCAATCAGTGATGCCGATGCGGGTGCCGAGGTAAGTGCCGCCGTTCACACATTGCACCGAACTAGCAATCGCACCAATCTCACGAATACGAGCGATGATGGTGCTAAGGTCCTTCGGAAACTCAAAGATAATGTACGTCTTGGCCGCATTCGACCAAAATCCAATAGCTCTGCCACAGCTAATGAGTAATCTGAAGAACGAAAGTACAGTCTGAAAGAAGTCCCTCGGGACACGGAGCCCAGGGCAGACCGGGGGGCCGCGCCAGATCTCCTCAGCGCGCGCAATCTTCGCGCGCGCGTCCTTACGCGGCGCGTGCGCGCCGTGGATGATGCACGGCGGAAGCGACGTGACCGCGAGCACCCGCGATATCCAAGGGTGAGCGAAGCTCAGGACTGCAGCGCGGAAATCTACCAGGGTTGACCCGCAATCGCGGCATCCCTCAACGCCCCCCCCGCAGTGCGTGTGCCGGCGATGCTTCCACGACGTTGCCGATCCTCTGCCTGCCCTTAACGAAGCCCGTTGGAGCCCAGTCAACCGTGCATTGTGCTTACTGTGCTAAGCACGATCCGATAGCGCGCGATGCTAGCTCGTCGCGCGCGTCGGGCAGAGAGAGATAGAAAGAGAGAGAGAGAGAGAGAGAGAGAGAGAGAGAGAGAGAGAGAGAAAGAGAGAGAGAGAGAGAGAGAGAGAGAGAGAGCGGTCTATTCGTAGCAGGCGTGCGCGAATTTCCACGCACTCACTAGGTAACTGGCTTTTAAGCAAGAAGACCGCGCGGCAGCACTTGAACTCCTCTGGCAAGTCCGCCCCAGCGAGCAAGAACGCATAGACAGCGCATAATATGCCACTAGCACGTTCCCCACCGTGATGATAACACGAGGAAGGTATGCCGTCTGGACCAGGTGCGGTGCCGTGCCTGCTTCTATCGCTTCTGTGAACGTGCTGAGAGTAATTCTCCACTCTGCGTCGCGAGCAGCAGACTGCGCGAAACTACGGTACCGCCCCCGCCCCTCCTCCTCCTCCACCTCTTTCTCCCCGCGTACCCTCCCCCAGAGGTGCCCCTTCAGCGAGGCCCGCATAGACCTGGCCATCGGGGCCGACGATGGCATGGAGGGCTAGGCGTTTATTGCGCGTGGCCCAAGCGGCGCGCAGGCGCTGCACCTTGCCCTTATGTTGAGCGTTGAATGTTACCCCGAGATCGATATCCTCTTCCTGCTCCTGCAGATGCGCAAGAGTGGCCTGGCGCATATATTCGTGAAATCCAGCGATGCCCGGCCAGTGGATGTCCTCCGAGACGAAGGCTTTGAATTCTGAAACAGCGCGCCTTGCCTTCTGGGCCGCGCGGCCGCCAGAGCGCCCCGTCGCCAACGTGGCGGCCAAACGGCAGCTCACGCGCCCAGCTGACGTCTCAGAACCATGCGCAGGTAGATGGTCATCGGCGAGACTCGCCGCGAAGTGCATCGCTTCTTACAGGAACTGAAGCCGCTGAAAGGGATGCCAATCGTCTGGGGGATCGCGCAGGATCCCTGTAATATTCCCCTGAAAGGCGGGCTCGCGACCTACCCGCGACGCGATCCGAGAAACGCTGCTGTCTGACTTCGGCCGACCTGGCCGAAACTGAAGGCGGCGAGGAACATGGCCACGGGGTTCTCGAAGATGGGTAACTTACCGGGTAACTGATGAGGAGGGGTGCCAGTCACATAGATTCCGTGTCTGCGCCGATCAGTAGATCTTGTCTGTTCTGGCAGCAGAGGCGATCCTTCCCTCGTGCACTGTTCTGCGCGTAGGATAATCTGTCTGATCTTCAATCAGCCGCGCGAGCCACCTGCAAATTAATTCACCACGAGAGTCGTCCCTGCACGCGGGGTCTGCATTCGTGGTGTAGAAGCGAGAGTCGCCAGTCAAGATGCAGTCGGAGTCACCTGCCACGATTGAAAGAGCCTTCGCCTAGCCAGGAGTGCGGTGGGCCAGACGCTGCATGGCACACTGTTTGGTCTTGGTGGAATACAGGGGCGGGATGTGCCCGTTGTATATGTTCAACGCGCCATTCGCACCCGAACACTGAAGTGCTGATATTCTGCCAGATGCCAAGGGGCGAAATTTGAGATTGCTGAAATCTGCGGCGAAGCTCTGGCGAACCATTGCGATGACACTACCGCTGTGCGTAAGGAAAAATGAACCGTGACATCCAAAGAAAAGGAAGTCGCTTCGAAGAGACTCATAATCACCCAGGTGCCCATGGGTCACTCGCAACAGGATGACACTCGCCTGGCGAGCGATCGAGCGAAGGTGGAATCATGTTTTGTCCTGGCGAGCGCCCCCGCCCCCGACCGCCACCAATGGGGGTTTGGACGTGCCAGGAGACGTTTGTGAAATCGGCCTTGAGATCGCAGGGTAACTGTGGAACATATCCGGCATCGCTCATGCTGCAGTCGGCGCCCGCGTCAGACAGATGAGGGCGTGGGAGTGCAGGGGGGGGGGGGTCCAGTATGCAAAGCCAGCGAAGACGGAGAAAAAGGGGGGTGCCGGAGAACGAGTAGAGCGCGCACCATCCTTGCGCATAGCTGATCGAGTAGAGGCCAAACGAGCGATCGCACTGCCACGCGCACGCAGCGCAGCCCCAAAACAGGCCTGAGATTGTCCAAGTGGTTGCGGAGCTTCCTCTTGCGAGGCAATAGTGTCCACAATCATAGTGATAGTGCCCACGTCAGCACCGACTGCCATGATCGCCTGCTCGTTTGGGCTGGCAATGCATGGTGGATGACGAAAGGCCGCTCATGACGAGGTGCTGCTTGGGCGCGTCGCAGTAGCGAGCCAACAACCGCTGGCGTTCCCGGAGGTCATGAGGAAGGTCTTGGTTGCATTTGTTGTGACATTCCCGCTTGTCGCGCGGGCCGACCCACGCGGGACTAAATGTGCCGACGAACTCCCTGAAGGTTTCGGCGTCCTCGGCAGTGTCGAACTTGCTCTGGCTGATGCGCGCGAAGCACGTCTCGGCCGACTTCTTTCGTTCAGCGGGCAGACGTGAAGGCAGCGCGTTGCGCCGAGCCTCCCTCTGAGCACGAACGACTGGGCGCGGCCAACCGTTCATCCACGTCTTACACTGGTCGGGGGAGTCGGAGGCGGTGAAAATGACAGTGGGAGCACGCCCTCCAGCACTTCCCGTGCCAGGTTGAATCATCCTGCGCTTGTGACCAACAGAAGAGGAGGCAATATATGATGCTGGTGCAGATTCGGTGCGACCCATTCGCTTCTCAAGCTCGGCAACGCTGTCGTCGAGCTTCTTGATGTCGGCCTTGATCTCCTCCTTGAAAACTAGCAGCTGGGCCTGCATATGTGTGAGCTGGCCTCCGATGCCACGGGCTGCAGCAGCGAGCTTCTGCACCTCTGTCAAGATAGCAACTTCCGGCATCGCGCAATGTAGACTGGTGCGAAGAAACGACTTGTGCAGTGTAGCGAGCGGCAGGGCTCACGAAAAGGAAAGGCTCCCAGAGTCTGCCTGGGCAGGCGTCTGTGACTCCCGAGCTTGCAAGGCCCTGCGCAACCTCGGGAACTGGCTCACTTGAGCCAACATGGCTACGGATGGTTATGCTGATGATGATGAAGAAGATGAAGATGATGATGGCGAGTAAAAGGAAGAGGAAGAGGCGGCGGCGGCAGGCTCTGGTTACCCACGCGGGAAAACCTGTCTACAGCATGCCGTTGACCAGCTCACGACGCTACGTTCTCCAGGGGAGAGAAGATCAAGCTGTCGTACTCAAGGGTTTCACTTGCCGTGTGGGCCCTATAGAGCGATCAGCGAAAGGTCCGTCACGCTAACAGAAATAATGTTGAACCGACTGCGTCAGAAACCGCAAACATCCATGCAACACCACGTTGATAAACAGGAATTGTATATCTCAGTTTCCCACCGTCACAAACGAAAACGCTTTGGATGCCCCTGCCAACCACCATTGGCCATGGCAAACTGGTGAAGCGACGAACTGTTTTTTTCCAGTGCAGTGCGCTCAACAGCATACGATCTGGTTCTTGGAACCCCTGACGTACCAATTTCCCGGCCCACTCGTACTGGTGCCTTCTCCAAGCTTGCACCGACGATTCCACGCTGTACTGGTTCATGGCTCTTGTAAAAAGGCCTTCACACCGGTGCATGTACTGGGCCACGGTCTCTTGCTGAACTTTGGCGCACGATATGGCGCTGCACCCCACAACTGGCCCTCTCCTGGCGCACGTTCAGATTCCAAGCGGCCGCCCCCCACAGGAGCGCGAGCTTGACGGTCATGTCCAGCAGCTGCAAGTTCTTCTTGAATGACCCTGACTTGTGCATCAGTAGAGCCCTGCACTTGAAGTAGCACCCCCACGCTTTAGAGCTCCTGTTCCCAAGCTTTTTCCCAAACGAACTGTCGAAAATGACGATGGTCCCGAAGGCTTTGAAGCCTTCGCTCCGGGCTGTTCGCCTGACGTCGCGGCCATTGACGGTTAGCGCAATCGGGATGTCATCTGAAGCCGTGATGCACCAAGAACATTCGTGCAGAGGGACTGACCATCCAGCCCCAAAAAATCTGTCCAGGAACGACTGCACCATATCATCCAACATGTTGAACGACGTTTCAAATATTCAAAAATTATCCAGAAAACACAAAACACCGTAAAATGCCCCTCCAACTTTGACGCCCCATGCTTTCTCCGAGCACTCCGCCTGGAACTCTTCCAATTCAACGTCGAAGAGGATGAGTAGGAGGATGAGGATGAGAAGGAGGAGAAGGAGAAGGAGGAAGAGGAGGATGGGGAGGAGGAGGAGGAGGAGGAGGAGGAGGAGGAAGGGGAGAAGGGATACGATTTGTTCAAGAACAGACTGCGTCAAAGCTGCATTCAGCGCTTCCCGCCTCGCCCACCGCCGCGGGCATCGGCGAGGGATGAGGGAGAAGAAGGATGGAGAAGAGGGAGGGAGGTGGAGGGGGGATGATGTGGAAGGAAAAGGAGGCTGGGGATCCCGAAGCCTCCACTACTTTTTTTCGCTGGGGGCCTGGTGGGCCTCATCCTCGTCCTCCTCGTCGGTCGTCGCTGGTGCGGGGTCGTCGGTCGTCAACCGGCGGTCATCAGGTCGTCGGTCGGTCGTCGGTCGTCCGTCGTCGTCGTCGTCGTCGTCGAATTCTTCGTCGTGGTCGGTCGTCGGCTGTCGGTCGTGGTCGGTGTGGGGGCCCGCCGCGAGCCACCTAGGAGGAGGAGGAGGAGGAGGAGGAGGAGGAGGAGGAGGAGGAGGAGGAGGAGGAGGAGGAGGAGGAGGAGGGGGAGGGGGAGGGGGCCGTCTCCTGGGCCCGGCCGAGCAGCCTCTGCGCCACCGGCAGCCAATGCCTCTCCTCGCCGCCGGCGGGGCGGTCTCTCGCGCTGCTCGCTCCTCGCCCTCGTGCTGCTCCTCCTGCGGTCTGCCCTCGCCCTCGGGGCCGTCCTCGCGGCCCGTGCACCTCTCCGTCGCCCTCACCCTTGTCCTCCTCCTCCTCCTCCTCCTCCTCCTCCTTCTCCTCTTGTCCCTGTCCACATCTTCCGTTCCCTTTCCTTGTAGATAACTCCACCCTGTCGCACCCCGAAGTTGGTCGAAAGGGCGGGCCAGGCGTTTCGCCTGAGACTTCCTCACCACGTATGACCCTGTTGCTTGAAAACTGACAAGAGTGTCACAAATGGAATACGGGTCGCTTCCAAAATGTGGCTCTCGCCTTAGAGGTGCGAACCTTCGTTTTCCTCACCAAAGAAAAATGCAAAAGCTTCACAGACTAAGGGCGGGTCGTTTTCAAGATTAGGCTCTCGCCTTAGCGCCGCGTTCTTTGTAACAGTGTGCAGAAGTTTTGTGGATTGAGGGCGGGTCGTTTTCAAAATATGGCTCTCGCTCTAACGCCGCGCATTTTGGTTTAACATGTGCAATCGCGTCGCGGATTGAGAACGCTTCATTTTCAGAATGTGGCTCTCACCTGAGCGACGCGCGCATTCGTTTTGAACATTTGCAAGAGCTTCGTGGATTGAGGGCGGGTCGCTTTGCTTTCAAAATGTGGAGCTCGCTTTGGCGCCGCGCACATTCCTTCGTGAAATTTGCAAGCGCTTCATGGATTGAGGGCGGGTCGTCTTCAATACGTGGCTCGCGCCTTAGCGCCGCGCACACTCGTTTCATACATTCGTAAGAGTTTCAATGATTCTCTTGGTAACGTACCAAAAACGGTGTTCTGGAGAGGTCCAGGACTTGTCCGGGCTCCCCAGTCACGTTGCTTCGCAGTGTTGAAGTCCCAGGAATGATGATCTGGCGCGGCTCATGACCGCCAATACGTAGCAGTCAGGTGAACTCGTGGCGTTGGAATCCTGAGAATGGTTTGTTGGAACGCTTCAAGATGTTCACACAGTCGTCCCCCAACAAGGCAAGTCCCTCTGCGGAAATGACTCCTTGTTGGGGCCTATGAAGAGGGATCTCGGAGGAAGGGTGTATTTCATCATCGTTGACGGGTCTTGGGTTTACACTGGTCCTCCTCCTCTTCCCGGCACTCGCTCTCTTCCTTCTCCTCCTCTTCCTCCCGTTCCCCCTCCGTCTCCTCGCTCACCTCCTCATCCCAGTCCTCCTTTCCCTCGGCCTCGTCAGCATGTTCGTCCTCGTCGCCGCCTCGCTCTCCTCCCGCGCTCTGTCCTTGATGAGGAACGCGAAGTCGGCCGACGATAGCGTCTTCAGGTCCACCGAATCGGGGGGCGGGTCAAAAGGAAGACGGGGGAGGAGGATGAGGAGGAGGAGGAGGAGGAGAGGTAGAGGAAGCGAAGGAGGAGGTGAAGAGAAGGACGAGGAGCAGGAGGAGGAAGAGGCGCGATTGATGGAATTGTACAAGGAGGCGCCAGGGGAAAGCGGATGGGGAGAAGGAGAAGACGAGAATCTGGGTTCGAGGAAGGCAGTAAACAGGAGAAGAGGGCAAGAGGAGGTGGTGTAGAGGAATGCTTAAGAGGAGGGAAGCACACAATGAGGAACAGTAGTATGAGGAGGAGGGCGAGGAGGCACAGGATACATACTATCAGAGCGAGGGGGCGGTCTGTCTTACACCGTCCCTGGGCTCGTGGCTGACATATGGTTTCGCGGTGCGGATTAGTGCTGTTTGCGGATGAACTCACATGTCTTAATAATGAAGATGGTCGATTCCTACGTCTGTGCCCACTTACTTGTTCAATTGCAATGCTTCTCCCAAGGCCCACGCCTTGTTTTTAGGGAACGTATTGCGCCGCATGTTGTACTGTTGGACCCCAGTTTACAACACCACCGAGCTCAAACTCAACAACACCACCAACAACAACAACACCAACAGTAACAATCACAACCACAACCAGGACCACAAACACCACAACAACACAACACCAACCATTCTAGGACTGTTCGATCTTATCTGCTCGCGTACAATTCAACACGTATATCCCAGACCCCCGATATCCACCCTCTTCGTTTTCGAACGTACCACCTTTGGGGTACATCTTTCTTACCTGCAACGCGTATTTCGTGTAGCCCCTAGGGGAAGAGAGGACGGATGGAAGGAAGAGACAAAGCGGAGGAAGGAGGATGGAGCACGAGAGAGATTAGCACGAGAGGGGAGATAGAAGGAGAAAGCCCGTAGCAAAACCAGACAGGCAAATCAGGCGGGTAGATCCTAACGGGCGGGTCGGGAAGGCGGGCCCAGGCGGCCAGGTCGAGCAGGCGGGCTGCTGAACCGTGCGTACTGCATGAGTCGCGAGGGGATCTCGAGCGATAGCGCGATTCCCAAATGAATCCGCCGATCCGGCGTGTGAGTTTAAGAAAGCTACAACCTGAGTTTCAGCTCTGCTTGGGGGGGGGCCGGGGTGGCTCTGCCGGGGTAGGGGGGGGGAGGGGGGGGGGAGGGTCATGGGGTCCACCCTTTCTCCCCCCCCCCCCCGGGAATCCCCAAACCGCCCCAAGACGGGCCAAAAGGGGCCCAGGAGGCCACCAAGACGGTCCAGGAGGCGCCCGAAACGGCCCAAGAGCGCTCCTGGACGCCCAAGATGGCCTGAAGACGGCCCAAGAGGCCTCCAAGACGCCTCAAGGAGATCCCAAGAGGTCCCCCAAGAGGGTCCCAAGAGGGTACAATAAAAAAGTTGCTGATAGGTTTTGAAGCACTTTAACGTTATCGCCTTTTCCGTCTTTGAAGCGCCGAAGACGGTCCAAGAGGCCCCCAATATCGCTCCAAGACAGCCCAAGAGGCCCCCGAGAGGAGCGAAGACGGTCCAAGATGGCCCCAATGTAGCCCTGGAGGCCCCCCAAGACGACCCCGAGAGGCCCCCAAGATGGCCTCAAGACGGTGAATCCGAACGGACCCTTCTAGTCCTCCACCCCAAGATGACCCCAAGAGCCCCCAAGATGCCCCCGAGGCGCCCCCAAAGGGCCCCCAGAGGCCCCCAAGGGGTCCCCACAAGGCCCCCAAGAGGACCCCGAGAGGCCCCCAAGAGGCCCCTCAGGCCCCCAAGAAGCCCCAAGAACCAAGAGGCCCCAAGAGGCGCTCTCTCGCGTGCTGCCAGGCCAGAGGTGCACGGCCTGACTTGGTATTGCTCGGAAGCGAAAGCGATGAAAGAAGAACCTTCCACCCGTCGCCGTCACAAGTCGTCGGTCGTCGGCCGTCGGCAGCCGTTCGCCGTCAGTCGTCGTCGTCGTCGTCGTCGTCGTCGTCGTCGTCGTCGTCGTCGTCGTCGTCGTCGTCGTGGTCGTCGTGGTCGTTGTCGTCGTAGTCGTCGTCGTCGTCGTCGTGGTCGTCGTCGTCGGTTCGTCGTCATTAACTCCTTCGTCGGTCGTCGTCGTAATTATCCCGCTCGTCGACCGTTGTCGTCGTCATCGTCCATTTCAACAACAATAGCATCAGGAGCGCCCCGGATCGGCGGCACTGGCCGGAGGCCACTACAATCGTGAGGACATCCATATCCAGAGCGTGATTCCTGAGCGTCGAGGGAGCGGCGTCTGAATAAATTGCAAGGAAGCTCCACGCGAGAGCGAGATTCCTGCATACATTGTAAAGAAGTCCTGCGCGAGAGCACGATTAGGGAATACATTGCGAAGAAATATCAGGCGGGAGCCGCTGTTGTTGTAAACCGGGGTGGAGGGGCACAGTTTTGTGACCCCACGCTGTCCCTTGCAAGAAACAGGCTGCGAGCCCCAGAAGGAGCACTTAGAAACACATGAAATAGTTACCTGAGGGGAGATCAACATTGATTATTCAGTATGAGTAAAAACTCAACAAACAACAGCATCAACAACAACGGCTCCCGCCTGATATTTCTTAACCATGTTTCCAAAATCGTACTCTCGCGCTGGACTTACGCACACTGTATGCAGGAATTCCGCTCTCGCGTGAGTTCCCCCAAATTAATTGCAGCGCTGCGCCCCCAACACTCAGGAATCACGCTCCACATGTGGATTTCCTCACGATTTACATTGGAATCGAGCTATTGCTCGAAACTTCCTCTCGATCCATGCAAGACTGACGCTTTAGTGACCCGCCCACTCGACCCCACTGTCTGGGGTTTCCCGCCCGCCCCGGCCGCTCGGGTCCGCCCGCCCGGCCCGCCCGTTTGGTTATGCCGCTTGTCTTCCTGCTCCTGACCCCCTCTGGTGCTAATCTCTCTCGTGTTCCATCCTTCTCTCTCCTCGTTGTCCCTTCCCTCCAACCTTCCCCTGTTTTAGTAGAGACTGCGCCAGCTACACGTGGCAGGTGGGGAAAATATGTATACCCCATGAAAGGGGTATGGTCGAAGACGAACCAGGCGGGTATCGAGGGCCTGAGACAGACATGTAAAGTGACACGCGAACAACTAAGAAAGAGCAGTCTGGAAATGATTATAGTTGTTGCTGGACTCTCATTTCAAAAGAACAGACATTGTTGATCCCCCCTTTCTGGTGCCCATCGTGTTTTTCGATTGGAGTGCTCCTCCCGAAGCTCGCATCCCGTTCCCTACTAAGTAGAACTTCCTCCTCGGACTGTGCCCGCGAGTCCCGGTTTACAACAGCAGCGGCTCCCACCTGATACTTCCTCACAGTGTATGTCAAAATCGGCGCTCTCGCGCGGGACTTCCCTACAACGTATGCAGGAGTCGCGCTCTCGCGTGTGACCTGCCCATCGGAACTGCGCGCCTGCGACGCTCGGGGGTCGTGCTCCCGTTCTGGCTTATCCCGCGATGTACTTAGGACTCGCGCTGTCGCTCGAGACCACCCCACGATTCATGCAGGATTCACGCGTGAGCAACCCGCCTGCGCGGCCGCCTGGGCCCGCCTTCCCGACCAGCCTGTTAAGGTCGACCCCCCGATCAGCCCGTCTGGTTCTGCCACGTGCATGCTGCTCCTCGGCCCCATCCTACAAATTTCTCTCGTGCTCCATCCCCGTCCTCACTACCCCTGCTTTAGGAGCTGTGCCAATCAAGCGTGGCAGTTCAGGAAGATATACCACCAAGGGGGTACGATCGAAGACGAAGACGGAGGGTATCGAAGGCTTGGGATATACGTATTGAGTGGCACGCGAGCGGGTAAGAGCGAACAGTCTCAGAATATCG
>CAUYUJ010022692.1:126541-145605 GCA_963575745.1 Prorocentrum cordatum
ACACTCAGGAATCGCGCTCTCGCTTTGGTTCGTCTCACGTTCTTATGTAGAATCGCGATATCGCTCGAAAGTTCCTCGCGATTCATGCAGGACTCACGCTTCAGCAACCCGCCTGCTCGACCTGGCCGCTTGTGCCGACCTTCCCGACCCTCCCGCCCGGGTCTACCCGACCGGTCAGCCCGTCTGGTCATGCCATGTGCTTTCTGCTCCTAGCCCCCCTCCTGTTCAGCTTTTGTCCAGGCCCGAGCGTCGTCACATTCGTGATGTGCTCAAAATTAAGGCTCACCTGTCCTTGTCTGAGGAAGGCATCTCAGCTCAGGAGGAAGCCGCTCGTCTAGGGAATCGCTTGGCCGACCAAGGGGCTAAGGAGGCCCTTGCGTTTCATCCCTCAGACTCAAATGTGCTGGAAGAAGCTAACGAGAGTGTGAAGTTTGCCAGGGCTGCCTGCAAGCTCGCGGCTAAGTTGCTGCCAGAGTTTGCTGCTCTCAGCTCCATCAAAGATGTGCCTTACCTCCCTGTGGTGAACGTGCCCAAAGTTGCTTCTGGTAACGTTCACAAGTGGTTTAGGTTTGAAGGCTTTTGGCGCTGCTCTCGGTGTTTCCAGATTCGTCGGCCTCGAGACGGTTCGAAACCCCTTCCTGGTCGTTGTTCTGGTTTAAAAGCCTGCAGTGCCGACAAGCTCACCGCCCTTCAGCACAAGTGTGTGATGTTCCCGTGCAGCGACGGGTCTGAGCTTGTGATTTGTATGAAGTGTAAGTTTTACTCCTCCCACGGTACCCTCCGTGGACTGGCTGCTCGCTGCGACCCCCCTCCCAGTAAGTTCGGAGTCTGGGTTTGGCAGCAGATCTGCAAGAGCCGTCACCCTAAGAGGAAGGGGGTGGTGGTGCAGTTGGGAGTTAATCTTCGTGACGGCTCTAATCTGTTTCAGGACGTGTCGCCCACGGCTGTGAGTGAACCCGTGCCCCCTCCTCCTCTTCCGCCTGCTGCCCCTTGTCCCATGCTCCCGCAGCGTGAGTTGGAGGTTCGTTTGAGGGAGGAAGAGAAGGCACGCGAGTTCCAGGCCAGGGTTCGTCGTCTCTGTATCGCGGCTGGCGCCGCTCCGTCTGTCCCCAGCTCAAATCCCGAAGCTGATCAGGACGACTCAGATTAATAGCCGCTCTATTTTTGTTTTGCTCTGGTCGAAGGTGCTGCACATGTCTCACGTTTGTCCAGACAGGCATTAGGCCTCGGGTTCCCAATCCTTCAGGGATTCGAGCCTGCCTTTGCCTCGTCGCCTCCCTTCGCCCATCTGTTTGAGGGTGACTGCTAGGCGCCTTTTCTTGTTGCAGGCTGCAAGCGCCATGTGCAGCCTGGGTGCAAGCCCCAATGCGGGACAGATAAGGTGGTTGAAGCCTCAGGGGAGAAAAAAAAAATGAAGGCCTTTGAGAAGGACCCGCCCTTCATCCGTCAAAATGTTGCATGCTGCAAGCTTCAACATCATAAGTGGGGGTTAAGTCTCAAGCGAAACGCCTGGCCCGACCTACCGACACGTCTGGGGGTGCGACAGGGAGGAATTGCTCATAAGGAAAAGGAACGGAAGAGGGAACGGTCAATAAGGTGAGGAGGCGGGCGACGCCGAGGACGAGGGCGTCTGGAGGGCCACCGTCTCGGCCAGCTGCTGCGCCGCCTCCTCGCCGCACCGAGGCCGGTCGGCCGCCGCCCCCCCCCCCGCCCACCACCACACACACGCACACGCACACGCACACGCACACGCACACGCACGCGCACACGCACACACACACACACACACGCACACACGCACACACACACACACACAAACACACACACAAACACACACACACATACACACGCCACACACGCCACACACGCACACCACACACACACACACACAGTGGCGACCGAACGAACCCTGCGGCGACTCGGCGAGCCGCGGGCCCAGGGAACGACAACGCGAGCCCTGCGCACGGTGGGGAAAGCAGCCGGCTTGTCCGCTGAGGGAGAGGGGGCTCCACCGTGCTGGCCACAGGCCGCAGGAGGAGGAGGCGGAGGAGGAGGAGGAGGAAGAAGAGGAAGAGGAGGAGGAGGAGGAGGAGGAGGAAGAGGAGGAGGAGGAGCAGGAGGACGAGGACAGGACGCATGAAAAGACCAAACGGACCCTCTGCGACGTCGTGCAGTCGGAAATCATCCTGTTCACTCGGGGCGTGTTTGATCATCCTGAAGGTTCTTGGCCTGAACCCTGGCCGCTGATGGGGCCACTATCCATGCTGAGGGGTCGGAAATGATGACGGTGTGAGTCGAAGCAAGGTCCTCATCGGCGGAAGCTGCTTTTAGATACCTACTTCCCGAGCTTCCCAGGGCTGGACGTGGTCACTGTCCACCTTTTGTATCGTGTACGGCCCGGTGCCTCGCCGCTCCTGCAAGCGGCGCAGAGTTCTCAGCTCCAGCCCAGGCGTCTCTTCAGATTGAAGGTTTGAGCGACCTGGCCAGCGACTGCCAGGCACGTCTGCTGCCGTTCCACATGTGTCACAAAATGATGCCCAACTTTTCCAATGCATCAGTGCCCATCCAGGCATCCGAAGCCTCGCCAGGAGTGGCTGGAGGCGTCGGAGGTTTTCAGGCGGAGGGGGCACGGGCTCCCCGACACGGCCGCGCAGCAAGAGCTCTGGCCCAGGCGTCTCTTCAGATCGAAGGCTTGAGCGACCTGGCCAGCGACTGCCAGGCACGTCTGCTGCCGTTCCACATCTGTCACAAAATGGTGCCCAACTTTTCCAGTGTATCAGTGCCTATCCAGGCATCCGAAGCCTCGCCAGGAGTGGCTGGAGGCGTCGGAGGCTTCCAGGCGGAGGGGGCACGGGCCCCCCGACACGGCCGCGCAGCAGGAGCTCTATATCCCACCCGTGCGCCTCGCAGGGCGAGGCTGCTGCACTGTCGACGCCCAGATACAGGTGGCGCGAGCTGCTGCGCGCCTGGCTGCGAAGCTCATGCGGCCTCCCTGGCCTCGCCCTGACAGAGTCCACGCTCCCTGGCCCTGCGCTCCCCATCGCTCGGACGTCCATTCCCCGTGTCTTTGTTCGGTTTCGTGCGCGGCTGTTTCGCCACAGGATCGAGGATGCTCCTTAAGAATCCCCGCCGGAGAAAAAAGGCACACGTCCGAGCGATGCCAAGTGCGAGACCCGCCGCGGCTGCCCTCTTCTGTGGGGGCCGGGCCACGGTGGGCACCCGGCGCCGCAGAGTCTGGCGGTGCTCGAGTGGTCGGGTGCGGCCCGGGGCCGTGTCTCGTCCGTCTCCTGGGGGTGCGCCCTGGCTCCGCCCAGGCTCCTCCTCCTCCTCCTCCTCCTCCTCCTTCTCCTCCTCCTCTGGTTCCGCCCAGCCTGACTCTGGCCATCGCTCGGACGTCCATTTCCTGTGCTTTTGTTCGCTGTCGCGCGTGTTTTTTCCGCTGAGTGATCAAGGGCGCTCCTCGATGGTCCTCGCCGAAGGATAACAGCACACGTCCGAGCGATGCCAAGGACTTGGAGCATAGTTTGCCAGCTTTCGGGTCGTGCAGACTTGCGCCTTAGCATTCGGTGCGGCGCGTATGGACAACGCGTTTTTTTCAAAACTGCGGCCTGGGTGGGCTGTGCGGTAAGGAGCTCAGCAGGCACGGAAGGACAACTTCCTTCCCCATCGCCTATCGCTCTCTCGAATGTCCCTTGTCTGAGTCAGCCCTCGAAGAGGGTGTGCAAAAAGATTGGGGGTTCAGGTGGTTCGCAGTGTCGCTGCTGCTCTCCACGTCGCCAGTGTCTGCTCGAGAGTCCCGGAACCTTGCGGGTTATCATAATGCTCCGCTTCTGATTCTGATTGAAACGGTCGGTTTTCATTTGATGTTTTGCTTGCGCCGCAACCCGTGGATCTCCATCTGTCAGTCCTCCCTTCCTAGGAGCCTGCCAGCACCCACTCAGCGGACCCACTGGGGCGTCCGCTCTGTTGCGCTCGTGGCCCATTCTCGCCTTCCGAGCTTTGTGTCGACGAACTGGTAACAGAGTGTTGCAGCGTTGATGCCGTCATCGTCCCGCACTGGGTTCTTTCACCTCACCTGGCATTGTGCAGTGCTACCTGGAGGGGCACTCTTCTTCTGGTCGTCGACGCCGCCGTCGAGGCTAGTATTCTATGTCTTGCATGTGGCTCGCAACACAAGCACATGACAGGTACGTGTGTTTTCGTCTCGCACATGCAAAGGTTCTCGACTCGCGCAGCTCTACAGGCACACAGTTTTTCCCTGGACGCAGTGTCGCCAGCGGTGCCTGCGCATCGAGGCAGCAAGCGTCGATGTACGACAAACCCTCTTACTCCCTCCCCCCTCCTCCGAGAGGGGATCTGCGCCATGGTAAGGGATGGGAGGGAGGGGTAGGATGTCAGATATGACGCGAGCGCACCTAGCTTGTCCCTCCCCCCTCCCCCCTCCTCCCTCCTCCCTCCTCCCCCTCCTCCTCCCTCCTCCCTCCTCCTCCTCCCCCCTCCCTCCCCCCTCCCCCCCCTCCCTCCTCCCTCCCTCCCTCATCCTTTTCCTCCCTCCCTCTCCTCCTCCTCCTTCCTCCCTCCCTCATCCTTTTCCTCCCTCCCTCCTCCCTTTTCCTCCCTCTTCCCTCCTCCCCCCCCCTCCCTCCCTCCCCCTCCTCCCCCCCCCCCTCCCTCCCTCCCTCCTCGACCCGCGCTCCTCGTCCCCGGCCGCGGCGAAGAGCGACGCCGCGCTCGCCGCGGCGGGCCCGCCAGCGAGCAGCAGAGGCCCCACCAGGCGGCCCCACAGCCGCACCATCGGCGCCGCCCACGCCGACGAGCCCCCAGACATCCGACGATACGCCAGATTGCGTAAGAAAAGGGAGGGGGTCTGGACCCTCCAAGACAAGCCATTTCAGACCTCCCCCGTGGGAGAACCCTCCAAAACATCGCCCCCAGACCCCCCAGGCCCTCCAAGATAGCCTGGAAGAGACCCCCCCCCCGAAATGAGACCCCCCTCCCTTTACTACGAAATCTGGAGCACGCTCTTTCGCGACGGGATCTTCGCTCATCGGCGTGGGCCCTCGGGGGGCCATGCCCGGCCCCCGGGGCCGGCAGAGATGGACCCGGGACGACAGAGTGGCGGCCCCGGGGAAGGGATCGGGAGGAGGAGGAGGAGGAGGAGGAGGAGGGAGGAGGAGGAGGAGGAGGAGGAGGAGGAGGAGGAGGAGGAGGAGGAGGAGGAGGAGGAGGAGGAGGAGGAGGAGCGGAGGAGGAGAGGAGAGCGGAGAGGAGGAGAGAGATAACTCCTGGGGCCGCGCGCTGAAAATCTGATATACCGTCGCGTGCCTGGGCACCCGCCGGCCCCGCCCGGCGCCCCGCCCCCCCCCGAGGAAAAAACGGCCGCTCGCGCACCCGAGGGGCCCCGAGATCCGGGCGCTGCGATGTCTCGCGCCAGACGTTTTCGTCCTCGCTTCGGGCCTAGGGGTTACCAGCCTGGAACATATCCCTATCCCTATGCTGGGCACCTCCTCATCACGATGCCAATCTTAGGGGTTCCCTTATTTTTGTTTGAGGGCGGATCCCTAAGATTGTCATCGCCTTTTGGCGTGTCAATCTTAGGGATAGGGATACGTTCGAGGCTGGTAATAGGGCCTGTGGGGGGCCATCACGGATCGACCCGGCTTGAGAGACGCCGCAGAAAGATGGGCTATATGTGGCTGCGATCGTGATTTTCTGCGATGCAGCATTTGCCTCGCAACGCCGGACCTCAGGGAGGGAAGGCCGCCCAGATGGGGCTCGCGCAGGACCGTGCCGCATCGGCGCGATGCGTCCGCGACGCCAGGATCGAGAGGAGAGCAGGCTCCAGTTGTTCCTTGGGGCGGTGCATACATCTGTTGACATGTAATTGCACGTGCTTGAGGCTTCCTGCTGAAACCATGCGTGAAACGCTCCGTCCCGCATCCCGTTGAGGGTTGGACGTAGTAGTAGTAGTAGTAGTAGTAGTAGTAGTAGTAGTAGTAGTAGTAGTAGTAGTAGTAGTAGTAGTAGTAGTAGTAGTAGTAGTAGTAGTAGTAGTAGTAGTAGTAGTAGTAGTAGTAGTAGTAGTAGTAGTAGTAGTAGTAGTAGTAGTAGTAGTAGTAGTAGTAGTAGTAGTAATAGTAGCAGTACCAGCAGCAACAACAGCAGCAGTAGTAGTAGCAGTAGTAGTAGTCGTCGTCGTCGTCGTCGTCGTCGTAGTAGTAGTAGTAGTAGTCGCCGTAGTAGTAGTAGTAGTAGTAGTAATAAGTAGTAGTAGTAGTAGTAGTAGTAGTAGTAGTAGTAGTAATAGTAGTAGTCGTAGTAATAGTTTTTAGGCACCTCGAGCATGGACACATGTTGCTTCACACAGCGTTTACATGCGCATCCTGCTTCGGGGTGCAGAGGGCCTCTGGGGATGCGTCGACGACGCCGGGATCGAGAGGGGAGCGGAGGAGGAGGAGGAGGAGGAGGAGGAGGAGGAGGAGGAGGAGGAGGAGGCGGAGGAGGATGACCGTGCTGCACCGCCGATGCGGCGCGAGCCTCCGACCCCAGCTGGGCGGCCTGGGCGGGGAGGAGAGGGCGCCCGCTGCCGCAGGGCTCCAACAGGCCCGGCCGCACACCACTCGGACGCCGCAGCGAGCGGCACCGGCGGCAGGGGGAGGAGAAGTCGGCCGGAAGCGGCCGCGGGGCCGGAGGAGGAGTCTGTAGGAAAAACACCAAAAAACAGTTGTTGTTTTTGTTTTTTGTATGTGTTTTTTGTGCGCTTTCTTTCCCCCCACAGTGTGTTTTTGTTTTTTTCCCCTCGAGGGCGCTCACATGGCGGGCGTCGCGCTCGGCTGCACACGAGAGGATGGTGCCCTGGGGCCCCGAAGCTCCAGAAGGCTGCGAGAGCGCCCCTCTGGGCCGCGCTGGAGCGAGGAGGCCTCCGGGCCCCAGGGGCCAGCCGTCCCCCCCCCCCTCCCCCCCACTGGGGACAATACCAATTCGCACGAGCTACCACTGGGACAACACCGCGTCGTGGTTGGACGGTACTGGAGACCGGACATCGTGGAACAATTGGGAGAAGGTGTACCTTGCGCACGCGCACAACTGACCGGGCCCCGGCCCGCCCGCGCCACTCCTAAGGGGCCCGCCTGCCGGCGGACACGCGCGTCTCGTCTCGTCTCGTCCCCCCCACCCCAAAAAACGGGGGGGAAACGCCCAGATATTCTCAGTTACAGTGGGGGCCGGTCCACAAGGAACCTCCCACAAGAAACCCAAACCCTGAGACCCTGCAGGACGTCCAGTGATCCCTGCAATGAGGGAGCGCCACGCCTTCCATCGCAACGCCGTCGGAACCCAGGAGACCATCGGGCACCCTGGAGGCACGCAGGGCGTCTCTTTGCGTGGGCCTCCACCGCGCGCGCGAGCCTGCCCACACTCGGCCCCCCCAAGGCCCCTCTCTAGGGGCGCCTGCTGGCCAGCCCTGCGAGCTGCGCCCCGCCGTGGCGGCGAGGCGGCCCCCCGGAGGCCGCGACCAGGCAGGCACCCCTCACGGCCTCGACCCTCGGCCGTCGACCCTCGGCCGCGGCCCCCGTCCCGAGCGATCCCTGGAGCCGTCGATGCCTCCCCACAGGCGAGGGCCCTTCACCCCGAACCGTGATCCTCGGCCGCGGCCCTCGTCCCGAGCGATCCCTGACCCCTGGAGCCGTCGATGCCTCCCCACCGGCGAGGGGACCTTCACCCCGAAGCGTGCCTGGACGGCCCCGAGCTCGACCCTCGGCCGCGGCCCTCGTCCCGAGCGATCCCTGACCCCTGGAGCCGTCGATGCCTCCCCACCGGCGAGGGGACCTTCACCCCGAACCGTGCCTGGACGGCCCCGAGCTCGACCCTCGGCCCTCGTCCCGAGCGATCCCCGATCCCTGGAGCCGTCGATGCCTCCCCACAGGCGAAGGACCTTCACTTGCCGGCGCGCACACGGGGGTGGCTGCGTCCCGAGCGATCCCTGATCCCTGGAGCCGTCGAATCCCTCCCCACAGGCGAGGGACCTTCCCCCCGAACCGTGCCTGGACGGCCCCGAGCCGAGAGCGCCCTACGTGCGGGGGGCACCGGCTCGGGCGGGGGGGGCACGCCAGGCTGGCATCGGCGATGCACCGCCGGTCGCTCGGCGTGGGGCCTCCGAGGGCGGCTCCGCACGCGCCTGGGCGGCGTGGGCTGTCGGGCCCCTGTCGGCGATGAGTGGGCGAGATGGGGCATCGGTGCGTCGACGCCTGGCGGAGAGTATCCCCCCCTCGCGTGGCCCCTGACCTCCCCCGCACGAGGCAGAATGGAGCAGAGGCGCCGAAGGCGGGGCCGCTGAACGGCAAGCCTCAAAGTCTCTCCAGAGGTCCTCGTTGAGGTCCCCCCGAGGCCTCTGCCAGGCGCCTCCTCCTCCCCCTCCGCAGCCACGCGCAGGACGATCCTCGTCGTCGTCCTCGTCCTCGCGCCTCGTTCCTCGCTCCTCGCTCCTCCTCCTGGCTCCTCCTCCTCCTCGCTCCTCGTTCCTCGCTCCTCGCTCCTCGCTCCTCGCTCCTCGCTCCTCGCTCCTCGCTCCTCGCTCCTCGTTCCTCGCTCCTCGCTCCTCGCTCCTCGCTCCTCGCTCCTCGCTCCTCGCTCCTCGCTCCTCCTCCTCGCTCCTCCTCCTCCTCCTCCTCCTCCTCCTCCTCCTCCTCCTCCTCCTCCTCCTCCTCCTCCTCCTGGTCTTGGCATTTCCCATGTGGGACCCGCGGAAGTCCCGGCCTCTGCCCGGAGCCGGCTCTTCAGCCCGTTAGTCGGTTTTTGGCGGCCCAGGGGCCTCGGGACGGCCCCTAGACGCCGAATACAGTCAGGGACCGCCGTCTCGACTTGTCTCGAGGCGTTGATGCCTGGGCGGAGGACCGAACGAGATTGAAGACCCAAAACTCCTGGACCTGAGACCTCGACCTCAGGACGTCGGCTGCGCGCATGAGTGACCCCAGGCACGGAGCGACATCTGGCGCGCGGCTTGCCGATTTCGTTGCGTGCGGTGCGAGACAGCAGCGGACTGCGTTCTTGGGCGTGGCCCCCCCCCTGCGCCCGGTCAGCCTCTGGCAACGGCTCACTCTCATGACGGCTATGACGGGCATCGACAGAAGGGGACTGGCCTATAGGGCGGGAAACGTCGACCTGGAATCGACGATGCGCCGCCGATGCGTCAACGATAATTCTCCGATGGCGAGTCCGCGCTGTCCTGCGCGGGGTGGTGCAGTCCCGGGCCCTCTCGGCGACGAATGGGCGATTAGGGGCCGATGCGCTCCGCCCTCCTGAGCCTAATTACCCAAAGATCCGATGTCGTGATATTTTCAATACGCGGTCCCCAGAAGTCTCGACCCATTCCCCAGGACCGGCTTTTCATCCTGAATCGCTTTTTTGACGGTCCCGAGGCCCGGCGAGGGCATCCAAGGGCCGAAATTTGTGAAAGAACCTCCGTCTTGATTTTTTCAATACGTTGGATCTCTGGGCTCCTGAGCCTACCCCTTCGGCCCCTCCACGCTGCCCCTGAAGGTCGCCCCAGCGAAAGGCCGCTCTGCGCGTGGCAGCCGAGAGCAGAAGCACACCCGGGAGCCCCGCGCGCAGCCGGTCGCCCTCCCGCAGGGGCGCGCGCCGCGGGGGCGGCCGGAGCCGAATCGGCTGCCCGGACGCCCTGGGAGCGCCCCGCGGCGGCGGCGGCAGCAGCGGCGGTGTGTGTGTGTGTGTGTGTGTGTATGGGGTTAGGGTACAAAGGTACAGAACCCCTGATCCGTAGGTAGAGGAAGGAGGGAAAGATAGGGATCTTTTCCTCCTGTGCGACCAGCGTCCTGGTCTCTTCCAGTACCTGAGCCGATAAGGCAGGCAAAGGGGCGAGTGAGGAGTAGAGATGAGGGTCTGAGACGGGTTCCTTTCACAGGGGGGTCTCGTATCTCCGACGGCGATGTGGTTTCTCAACGGGCGTTTCTTCCTCGATGTCGGCCTCGGGGGCCGCTTGCGGGCCCCAGGGCCACGAAAACCTGGATCTGGGACGAAAGCTCGCCAGAGGGGACGATTGGGACAACGGTTGGGACCTCTGGGGCCACGGATTAAACAAAACAAATCGGCGGATGCCTGGGGAGAAGGCGGCGGCGAACGCCAAACCTTCTCATGTTGACGTTCGGCAATCTTGGGCCCACTGGGATCGTAGCGTCCACCCCCCTTCCCCTTCTCCATCCCCCTCCCCATCACGCAACCCATCTTTCGATCGCAGAGCAGACGAACCACGACCTCCATGACCAGACGCTCAACCCAGGGTTTCGGGGCCAAGGTCGAAGTAAAGAGTTCCCGTGCTATTGAATGCCTAGGCCCGTCACAGAAAACCTGGGTGCAGCTTGGCATGACCGACCGCCAGGCCCGCGAGGTCCTGCGAACAGCCCACACATGAGCAGCGAGCTGCGGCAACGCCCGCATATGAATTGGGAAAATGTGGGGGGAAGGGTGAGGACAATCCAATCGAATAGCTTCCGATGTGATTGTTTGTTGTTATGTCTCTGGTGTGGGGTCCAGGCCTCACCGCGTCCAGCGGCTGAAGCTTAACTGCCATCGGCTTGCTCGAATCGAATCCTGTTCCTGCTGCTGCTGTTTTTCCTCCTCGTGTTCCTCCTCCTCCTCCTGCTCCTGCTGACTCCTGATTCCTGATGGCTGACGAGATCCACGATCGCAGCCTCCCCTGCTCCTGCTCCTCCTCCGCTCCAACCAAAAGCGTGCAAAATATTGAAACGTTAGACATAACTGAGTGTTTTGCTCGCGCGCGCAGCCTCGACCGCTGCTTGCTCGTCCGTACTCTTTGCTCAAGGCCCTGAGCGGGCTCCTCCTCCTCCTCCTCCTCCTCCTCCTCCTCCTCCTCCTCCTCCTCCTCCCTCTCCTCCTCCTCCCGCCTCTTCTGGTAACGCTGGTAACGCCATACAGCTCGCCCGTGCAAGCGCAGAAGACACGCGGCGCAGCATACCTGCACCTTGTTGACCGAGTCGCTGGCGACCAGGACACAGGCGAGAGCGAAAGCCCACTACATTGGGTTTCCAACCAGGAAGCGAGCACCTTTGCCCCACCACATAAACATCTTCTCCAGCAAATCCTTGAGCCAGAGACGCACGCCCTTGGCGTGAGCGAGCGCACCTCACTGGACCGGGAAGGGGGGACGATCCCTCCCCCTCCCCCTCCCCCTCCTGCCTCTCCTCCTCCTGCCTCTCCTCCTCCCGCCTCTCCTCCCCCTCCCCCTCCTGCCTCTCCTCCTCATGCCTCCTCCGCCTCCTCCTCTTCCTCCTCCTCCTCCTCCTCCTCCTCCTCGCCCTCCTCCCTCCCTCCCTCCTCATCTCCCCCGCCTCCTCCCCTTTCTCCGCCCCCTCTTCCCCTCCCGCGCCGCCGCCGCCCGCGGGAGGCGGGGCGCGATGCCCGCGCGCTCGGAGTGGCAGCCAGCTCCGAGTGGTGCACGTAGGCCGTGATCAGCGCAGCCTCCGCTGCGGGGTCGAGCGGCCCGGGCAGGCGGCGATCGGGAGCGAGGAGGCCCCGAGGACCGAGGAGGAAGAGGAGGAGGAGGAGGAGGAGGAGGAGGAGGAGGCTCGAGGACGGATGAGAATCGGAATGAGGGGAATCGGGATTGTGGAGGCTCCGAGGACCGGGGAGGAGGAGGCTCGAGGGCTGAGGAGGAGGACGAGGAGGACGAGGAGGAGGAGGAGGAGGAGAAGGAGGCAGGAGGAGGAGAAGGAGGAGGATCGGGACGAAGAGAACTGATGGCTGAGGGGTGAGGGCTGAGGCGGGAGCAAGCAACATCGAATTAGGACATCAAAGATCGGATCAGAACGTGCGCCAGATTGGGCCGCATCGGCACGGAAACGCATCGGCGCGGAAACGTCTCGACCGCGCCAGTCGCAGCGACGCCATACAAACATCGGACCGCATCCGGTCGCCGGAATATCGGAACCGGCTCGGACCGTGCCCGTCGCAATCGGATCGGGGCGAGGATCGGGCCCTGGGGCACACACATAAATACACACAAATAACCGGATTCCCCATATTTTCGAATATTTTCTTGGTTTTTGTCTTCCCCCCCCCACTTCCCATATTTTCCCATATTTTCCTGGGGGTCGACGATTAGGTAATTGTGTCTGTGTGCTTTTTCCCCTTCTGACAGACGAAAGGGGGAGGGATAGAAAAGAGGGGAGTCAGCGAGTCAGCGCTCGTAGAGCCAGCGTTCCCGGCGCTTCGAGGGGCGCCAGAGTGTGGCAGGACGTGCCAAGCGGCCGGGCCGAAGCCAGCTGCATGTCTAGAGGCAGACCAGGAGGAGGAGGAGGAGGAGGAGGAGGAGGAGGAGGAGGAGGAGGAGGAGGAGGAGGAGGAGGAGGAGGATGGAGGAGGAGGAGGAGGAGGAGGAGGAGGAGGAGGAGGAGGAGGAGGAGGAGGCCCCCTTTCCCACTCCCCCCCCGAAAGGAAGCTCAGTTCTCGTGCCCCCCCCCCCTTTCCCACTCCTCCCCGAAGTTTCGTGCGTCGACCCGAGAAGACGCTCGAGGATTGAACTGTTGGGCGTGCCGGCGCTTCTGGTGGCCTCCCGCGGGCGTCCTCGACGCCACGGCCCAGTCCGCATGAGCGTAGGCGTCGGGACACGCCCCTGGACAGGTCCAGGACCGGGAGGCCGAGGAAGAGGAGGCGGACGAGCCTGCAGCAGGGGCCCGACTAGAGGAAACCTTGCACACGAGCCCCACCCCTGAGACACCAGGACGTTCGTTGATTCTTGTTGTGAGAACGCTACGCCCTCCAGAGGAAAAACCATCGGAACCCCAGAAACTCCGGGCACCCTGGAGGCAAGCAGGGTGCTTCTTGGCATGGGCCCCCACTGCAGACGCCGTGATCATCTATGGTCAGAGTCCACACCACGTGAAGAGGGCGGCGGAGGATGAGGTCGGAGGGTGAAGACGAGGCGGAGGCCGCGCGGAAGAGTCCTGGACGAGTGGGCTCGCCCACCTCTCGCCATCCCCGCGTGGGCGACGCCGACGCCGGCAGAGAGCTGGGTCGCCACAGGCCTCGGGAGGTCCTCTCCGAGGCCCCCGGAGATCCCCGGAGGCTCACGATGGGGCCTCCGGAGACCTCGCCGGGCCCAGGAAGACAAGAGCACGCCCTCCCAGAGACTGGGCCCTGCTCCTCCTCCTCAGCCCCCATCCTCCCTCCTCCCCCCCTCCTCCATCGTCCTCCTCCTCCATCCTCCTCATTCTCCCCCCTCTTGTCTCCTCCCTCATTCTCCGCTTCCTCCAATCTCCAGCATCTGCCTTCCTTCTCCTCCCACTCCTTTCTCCTCCCCCCCTGAGGCCCCTCGATGCTCCGTCTCCGATCGGCGACGACTGGCGACGACCAACGACGACGACAGACCACCAACGACGACGACCACGACCGACGATGACGAGCACGACCGACGTCCGACGACCGACCGACGACGAGCACCGACAACGACGATGGCGACGAAGCCGACCACGGCGGCGGCGAGGGCGGGGAAGCGTGGCGGCCTGGCAGGGCGTCTCGAGCGCGGCGGCGGCGGCCAACGCCTTTGTCTGAGCCGTGGCGCCCTCGCCGAGCGAGCGGCGGGGGGGGCGCGGGGGAAGAGGAGGAGGAGGAGGAGGAGGAGGAGGAGGAGGAGGAGGAGGAGGAGGAGGAGGAGGAAGAGGAGAAGAATGGGGGAGGATGAAAAGAGACGGATGGGGGAGGGGGACGGGGAGAAAGAGGAGGAGGGTGAGGAGCAGCAGAGAGAAGCAAGAAGAGCAGCGGGGACGAGGAGGGAGGCGAACTCCGCGGAATTTGCTCTCATGCCTCCACCGCTGCTGACCAGAAGGGCACAGCGCAAAAGCCTGGTCTAGAGGCTATCATCCTCTCAGTCCTCATGATCATGCCCATGATCGTCATCATCGTCGTCGTCGTCCTCGTCTCTGTCGTCGTCTTTACCATCACAATTCTCGTCCGCATCACCACCATCATTATCATCAAACACATCATTCACATCGTCAGCACCAGCGCATTACTACAAGCGTTATCATCATCCCCGTCCACACCATCGTCCGCCCTGCTCTACACTCCTCCTTCGCCTTCTGCGCGTGCCGCTGCTAACCGCTTTACCTGCTCTCCTCGTCCAACTCATCCCCCTCACTGTACCCCCTGCTTTTACCCCTTCTTCTCCTCATCATCTTCCTCCGTGAGCCTGCTCTCTCATCGTAGTTCCCCCCTCTTCTCCTGCTCGCCCACCTTCTCCTCCTCCCCCACCTCATCCTCCTCCTCCTGCTGCTCCTCCTCCTCCTCATCATCATCCTCCTCCACCTCCTGTTCCTCCGGTTCTCCCTTCTCCTCCTCCTCCTCCTCCTCCTCATTCTCTTCCTTTCCTCTCCCTACCCTCCTCCTCCTCCTCCTCCTCCTCCTCTTCCTCCTTCACCTCCTCCTCCTCTTCCTCCGTTCCTCTCCCTGCCCTCCTCCCTCCGCGCCTCCTAATCCTCCTCCTCATCCTCCTCCTCTTCTGCATTACTGCTCATCAACTTCCCCCACCTCCTTCGAGCTTACCTCCACCTCCTCCGCCACCTCCTCCCCCTCATCCACTTCCATCTCCTCCTCTCCACATCCCCTTCTCCTGCCTCTCCCGCTCCGCGTCCTCCTGCCACTCCTCATCCTCCTCCTCCTCCTCTTCCCTATCTCCCTCTGTCCCACTTTTCCTCCCGCTTCCAATCCTCCTCTCCTCTTCTGCATCTAGTCCATGCCCTTCGTCTTCCTGCTTCAGCACCACCTTCTGCCGTTTTTCGGGGGTCTCCTAGGGTCTTCCCTGGTCCCCTTTTGTGCCCCCTGGTGGGTGGGTGAGCTCGCTTCTGTGCTCCTATGTTGTATGCCCCGTGTGTTCCCGGGGGCCCGCCGGCCTGAAGGCCTTCCCTGCTCCTCGGCGGCTGATGCTGGTCTTCGGAGGGTTCTGGAGGCCTTCGGAGGTCTCGCGGGAGCGCTGTTGCTCCCTTGAGGCCTCCGGTGGCCTTCGGAGGTCTCTGAAGGTCTTCCGAGGCCGTGGTGGCCCTGGTTGCCTCTGTAAGGGGCCTGTTGCAGTCTCGGCCGATGGCCCTCGGGGGTCCCCCTGGTCGCCCCGGCTGGTCGCTGCTCGGGGCTGGTGCTCTTCGCCGCCAGGGTGGCGGGGCCCGGGGGCCCCTGTTGTGAACCGTCATCTCTCTCTTTCTCTTTCTCTCTCTCTCTCTCTCTCTCTCTCTCTCTCTCCCTGCACCACCTCCTGTTCCCCCTCCTCCTCCTCCTCCTCCTCCTCCTCCTCCTCCTCCTCCTCCTCCTGCTCCTCCTCTCTTCCTCCCCCTCCTCCTCCTCCTCCTCCTCCGCCTCCTCCTCCTCCTCCTTGAGCGTGCTCTGCCCATCCTCCCTCCCCACACTCACTCCCAACCCTCTCGGGTCTGGGCTGGGCCGGGCGGTCCGGGCTCGGGCCGGGCTGCGCTCAAGCTCTGAGGAGTCGCTGCCCTTGACAGCACGAGTATCCCTCGGTCCTCTTTCAACGGAGCTCGAACAAGGTTTTTTCAGCAAAACAAGCCCCAAGCCCCAGGAGCCAAACACAGAAAAGGCCCAACCGGCCAGAACCGCACCTCCACTCCATGGAGCTAGCTATCCCTTAGAACAGGTGAGACACTGCAAGCGGACCAGATGGACAGCAGCAACACCAGCAAGGACAGGGAAGCAGGCGGCCGGGAGGAAAGAGGAAGAGGCGAGAGCATCACGGACAGAGGCAGGAAAGCGAGCGAGAGAGGAGGCAGCAAAGCAGGAAGGAGGGAGAGCACGGCAAGCAGCGCACTCCAGCAGAGGGACAGGATACAAGTCCACTGCCGGCCAAGTGACACACTGACACAATATTGAGCATAACCTGCCCCGCAGGCGAACACATTGGCACCCAGAGGCGGAACCGTGCAGACACACGGCGAGAAGGTAGCGAAGAGAGAGAGAGAGAGAGAGGGAAAGCTAGGCAGTATGCAAATCAAGGCAAGTACGTGGATGGTGTCTGAAAGGCAGCGGCTCCGCTGCGTTGGGCGACGCCTCCGTCCAGAAAGGAACGGAGGCAGCCCCAAACGGGGGAGCCAATGTCCTCATGCAAGCCTGGGCCAGGCAAAAGCGCTGCCCTGGTAGCTAAAGCGCCTCGCGTCCGAAGAAATGGGAAATCATGCACACAGCGTAGAGAATCGCGGCCAAGCCTTTAAAGGCGAGTCAGGCGACAACGGGGAAACAAGAAAGACGAGGGAAGAAAAAGAGGGCGATAATCGAAGCACAGTGGCAACCTGAACAATTGCTCTAGATGGACCCCGCCGTCAGACGCTTTCAGAACATGTTGTGGACGTAAGCCAAGACCTCCGCTGTATCGGCAGGTCGCGCCACGCACTCCCACCTCATGGTAAGTCTGGCCAGAGGGCAGCCAATTGCAGTCCCCGCGAGTAGACGTGGCTGTCGACGGATCCCAGTCGATGCAGGCGTCGGACCCCGAGTTCGGCGTCTGCTGGGAGGTCGGCGCTGGTGTCGGGTTGCGCCGGGCTGGCGTCGGTGCTGGCGTCGGTGACGGTGTAAGCGCCGACGTTGGTGCTGGCGTAATTAGGCGCTGACGTTGGTGTTGGCGGTGCTGGGGTTGTTGCTGGCGTAGGCGCAGGCGTTGATGCTGACGGCGGTGCTGGCGTCGGCGCTGACGTACACGCCGACGTTGGTGCTGGCGTCGGTGGTGGGGTCGGTGCTGGTGTAGGCACCTGCGTTGGTGCCAGCGTCGAGGCCGGCGTTGGTGCTGGCGTCGGTGATGGTGTCGGCGCTGGTGCAGGCGTTGGCGTTTCTGGTGCTGGCGTAGGCGCAGGGTCTGATGCTGGCATCGGTGCTGGAGCCGGCGCTGGCGGAGGCGCCAGCGTCGGGGCTGGCGTCGATGCTGGCGTCGGCGCTGGTGTAGGTGCTGGCGCTGGTGCTTGCGTAGGCGCTGACGTTGGTGCTGGCGTAGGAACTGGCGTCGGTGCTGGCGTAGGAGCTGTCGCTGGTGTAGCCGTAGACGAAGGCGTGGGTGCTGGCGTCATTGCCAGCTTCGGCAATTACTGGCGAGCTCGGCTCCAGCATGTCAGACAGCATGCAGCCGGCCATGCTGCAATCGATGGGGTTGGTGGTATCGGTCACGCGGCCAGGACAGAGAGGTTAACAAATTGTCCCCCTCTCCAGTAGGCGTGGGTATCGGTGTTGACAACGGTGCTGATGTAGGCGCTGGCGTTGGAGCCGGCGCAGGCGCCTGGGTGCGAGCTGGCGTCCGTGCTGGCGTCGTGCGCGCTGACGTTGGTGCTGGCGTAGGCGCAGGCATTGATGCTCGCGTCGGTGCTGGCGGCGCTGGCGCTGGCGAAAGCGCCAGCATTGGGGCTGGCGTCGGGGCACGTTTCGGTGCTGGTGTAAGCGCCGGCGTTGATGCCGTCATGGGCGCCAGCGTTGTTGCCGGCGTCAGTGCTGGCGTCGGTGCTGGTGCAGGCGCTGGCGTTGGTGCCAGCGTATGCGCAGGCGTTAATGCTGGTGACGGTGCTGGCTTCGGCGCTGGCGTAGGCGTTGGCGTGGGTGATGGCATCGGTGGTGGCCTCGGTGCTGAGGTAGGCGCTGGCGCTTGAGCCGGCGCGGGCGCTGGGGCTCGAGCTGGTGTAGGCACCTGCGTTGGTGCCGGCGTAGGGGCCAGCGTTGGGGCTGGTGTCGGTGCTGGCGTCGGCGCTGGAACTGGCATTGACGCGGCGTAAGCGCAGGCGTTGATGCTGGCGTCGGTGCTGGAGCCGGCGCTGGCGGAGGCGCCGACGTCGGAGCTGGCGTCGGTGCTGGCGTCGGCGCTGGTGTAGGTGCTGGCGCTTGCGTAGGCGCTGGCGTTGGTGCTTACGTCGGAACTGGCGTCGGTGCTGGCGCAGGCGGCGGCGTTGATGCTGGCGTCGGTTCTGGCGTCGGCGTTGGTAGAGGCGCTGGCGTCGGTGCCGACGTTGGCATAGGCGTTGATGCTGGCGTCGGCAATGGCGCTGGCGCCGGCGTAAGCGCCAGCTTTGGTGCTGGCGTAGGTGCTGCATGTCGGAGCCGGGGAGTCGGAGCGGATGTTGGGACTAGCGCTGGCGGCAGGGTTGGGGTCGGAGCCAGAGCTGATGTCGGAGGGGCGGCCGGAGCTTGCCTCCGAGCCGTGGCAGCGAATGGGGGGTCGGAGCAGAGCAGAGCAGATCGCGCCAAGGTCCGCCGCCAGGGCGGCGGGGCCTGGAAGGCCAGCGCGGGCGGGCCAGAGCCCCCATGTGCGGAGGTGGGTGTTCACGCCCGTCGGTGCTGTAAGCTGTGGAGGCTGGAAGTCGATAGGTGGACATGGAGGTGGAGGTGGAAAATTGGATGCTGGCAGTTGGAAGACGGAGTGGGCGCCCGTGGGGGTCTGTAGATCGAACGGTGGAGGTGGAGGTGAGAAGTTGGACGGCAGAGGCTGAAGGCCAGGATGTGGAACTGGTGGAGTCTGGAGTGGTCCCATCCCAGGGCCGCGCGGGGGGGGCTATAAACAGCTGGGCGCGATCTGGACCGCCTTCCCCCCACAACAGGGGCTTCGCTCCAGACCGCTTTGATCCTGTAGCAGATGCTCTTCTTCATTTCTGGTGGCCCCAAGAATTCGCACGGGCCTTCAGAAAAGCACTGCCTTCGCCTCCCTCCTCTCCTCCCCTCCAACGCTGGCGGACAGTCTTCCAAAGCCGTCGCAGCAAGGTCGCTCTAGACGGGTTCTGAATCCTTGCTGACAGGAAGCTGCGTCCGACGCTTCCGCCGCCAGCTCAACCGGAGCAAAACCATCCAGCCATCCGTCCACCGCATTCCTCCTCTTCCCAGCCCCCTCTCATCACATTTATAATCCTCATCTGCTTCCCTCCCTCCCTCCATCCCTCCCTCCCTCCCCATCCTTCTCCTCCACCTCCTACTCCTCCTCCTCCTCCTCGCTCCTCTCTCTCCCTCCTCTTCATCCGCCTCTTACCCCCGCTGCTGCTGCGACTAATACTACCACTACAACTGCAACT
>CAUYUJ010022692.1:148205-180705 GCA_963575745.1 Prorocentrum cordatum
CACCGCGTCCTGCCCCGACCTATCCTCATCGCCCTCCTCCGCGCCCCTCGGTCCAGCGTCTCTCTCTTCTTGCTTCTGCTCTTCCTCCTCCTTGTCCTCCCCATCCACCCCTCCCACTCCCTCTCACTCCGCCCACTCTTCTTCTACTCAATTCGTTTGCTCTCCCGCTGCAAAGCCGCCAAGCCCGCTGGCACACGCGGAAGCCCGTGCCAAGGCCTGAGCTTGCACTTCCAATGCCAACCGTCGCACCGACGACTGCGGCACTGACAGGGCTCACGAACACCCTGGGGCTGAGCTCGGGGCAACGGAAGCGCCTAAGCCAACTCCGCAAAGACCGAGGTGGACCGCAGCCCCCCGTCGACCCACCTCTTCCCCAAGAATCTTGGAAGGCAACGCTGAGGAGGCCCCGCGCGAGGGCACGGGTACTATCGGTGCGATCCCCCACGAACTCTCGTCCGAAAGAAGAGAAAGATGCCGATGACGCGCCGAACTGCGAGGGTGATGCCAGCGCGGGCAGGATCTCCAACTTCCTCGGCCCCACCTCTCCCTATTTGCAGCTGCGACAGGGACGCCAGGATTGCTCATAACACAAGGCGTGTTGTGTAAGACAGACACTTATGCTCCCTTTACCGTCGTGGGGCGATCGGCGGTAGTAGCTTGTCTCGGCCGGTATGTTTCACTTAAGCCAACTGGGCCACGCTGCGCCGAACGCCACTCCGGCACGCCAGTACAAACACCCGTTCACGGCGAGCACGCGCCTCATCCTCCTTGCCCTCATCGTCGTGTCGTGGCCAGTCCACCAGGGCTCGCGCCCACGACTATGACAAGCAGTGCAACGAGCACCGAGTCGCTGAGCAGCACGTGTAGTGCCAGCTTGCAACACTGTACAGCACGGCACGAACATTCTCAAGCTCACGAGTGGGAAAACCAGTGCAGCGAACACGTCTTCCAGAAGCGTACCAGAGACCAACACCTCGGCACTGAACCATACGACGGGATCAAGCACCACAACGTCGCTCGCCAGGAAAGGACTCAGCACCAGCAGCCGTACTCCCACGAGTGCGACGAGCAGTGCAACGAGCACAACGCCTCCGAGCGGCAGCACCACGATGTCAAACAGCACGATGAGCTCCAGCCCCAGCAGACTCATTCTTACGAGTGAGACGAACAGTGGATCGAACAACACGTCCTACAGCAGCACGGCTATGACCAGCACCTCGATCCTAGGGAACGCGACACAGTCGAACACCACGGCGTTGGGCAGCACGAAGGGGTCCAGCACCAATAGCGTCACGAGCAGTGCGAACAGCACCACGTCCTCGAGCAGCACGTTAGGGACTAGCACCTCGACTCTGAGTGGTACGATGGGAGCAAGCACCACGACATTGCACATCAAGACGAGACCCAGCACCAGCAACCTCACATCCACGAGTGAGACGAGCAATGCCGCGAGCATCATGGCTGGAAGCAGCTCGCCTGGGACCATCGTGACGCCGAGTTGCTCGACGTCATGAAGCACTATAACGTCGAGAGGCACGACGGGATACCGCTCCAGCAGTCCAACGTCTACCAGTGGTACGAGCGATGCATCGAGCACCACGCCTTTCAGCAACACTTCTGCGACCAATACCTCGACGCGGAGCAGCGCGACGGCGTCTAGTACCGCGATGCTGGGCAGCACGGCGGTCACCAGCACCATCACACCCAGCAGCACGTCTGCCACCAGCACGCCTGTCACCAGCACCTCGGCACTGAGCTGTGCGAGAGTGCGGTGCACCAAAGCCTCGAACAGTACGGCGGGCACCAGCACCAACACCCTCACACCAACGAGTGTGACGAGCAGCGCAACGATGTCCATGACCAGCCCGCCGGGGCTGGCGCACATAGGCACCAGCAGCCTCACACTCACGACTGCGATGACCAGTGCTGCGAGCAGCACGTCCACCAACAACTCCCACGCGACCAGCACTGGGACACAGTGCAGCACGACGGAATCGAGAGCCACCCCTACGTGCAGCGCTAGGGGATCCAGCATCAGCCGCCTCACATCGCTCACACCGAGCGGGGCGACCAGTGCATGGAATACCCCGCCTGCCTCGACACCGAACAACGCGACGGAGCTGGGTAATTACCGCGACGCCGTGCAGTACGACGGGATCATGCACCATCAGCCTCACATCTACGAGCGAGGCGACCAGCACGGCAAGGGAACATAAGTTCGACACGGAGCAGCACGGCGAGACCAAGCATCATGACGTTGCGCTCCAAGACGGGACCCAGCATCAGCAACCTCACACCTACGAGTGAGACGAGCAGTGCAACGTACATCTCGCCTTTGAGCAACCCGTCTGGAACCATTTACGCACCGTGCATCGCGAGGGCGCTGAATACCACGTCGTGTCGAGCAGCTCGACTGGACCTGGCACCAGCACCCCCACATCTACGAGTGGGACGAGCAATGAACCGAGCACCATGTCTTGGAACAGAACTTCTGGGACCAGCTCCGGGTCACGGGACAACACGACGGAGGCGAACAAGGAGGCGTGCACAACCACCAAGAAGCATCGGCAATCTCACACCTACGAGCGAGACGAGCACTGCTTCGAACACCACGGCTTGCAGCAGCACGCCGGTGACCAGCACCTCGACACCGAGCAACGCGATGGAGCTGAGTGCCACGAAGCTGACCATTACACTGCGACCCAGTACCAATAGCCTCGCACCCACGAGTGGGACGAGCAGTACAGTGAGCACCACGATTCCCAGTAGCAAGGCAGGGACCAGCACTTCAACACTGAGCACTACGGTGACACCAAGCATCTCGACGTTGCGCATCAAGACGGGCCTCAGCATCAGTAGTCCCACATCCATGAGAGTGACGGGGTGCACAACGTGCAACACCCCTTCGAGCAGCACGTCTGGGACCGTAGCGACACCGCGTAGAACGCCGAAATCGACCACTACGATGAGGAGCAACACGAAGGGATCCAGCCTCAGCAGCCCTGCGCCTACGGGCGAGGTGAGCGGTACATCGAACATCATGTCCGTCAGTAGCGCGCCTGCGACCAGTCATTCGACACTGTGCAACGCGACGGAGTCGAGTACCACGACGTTGGGTAGCACGACGGGACCCACCACCATCATGTCTCTCAGCTGCACGCCAGCCAGCAGCGCCCCGACACCGAGCAGCGCCAGGGGGTGGAGCGCCGGAGCGTCGAACAGTGCGACGGGTGACAATGTCAAAACCTTCAATCTTCCGAGCGTGACGAGCAGTGCAACTAGGTCCATGGCCAGCCCACCAGGGCCCGCGCATATGGGCACCATCAGTCTCGCAACCACGCCTGCGACCAGCAGTGCAGCGTGCAGAACTAGCTCCAGCCGCACCTGCGAGACCAACAGTCGCACGTCCACGAGTGAGACGTGCGTGGAACGGTTCGGCGCGTTGAGCTGCGCATCTGGACAGCATGCTGTGCACCACCACAGCGAGAAGGCGGCGGGACGGCACGGGACGCCCCTGAACGCGGGAGCCACCAGGAACCCGCCCCAAGCGTCAGGCCGAACGCACCTCAGGATACACGGGGTTTGACCACGCGGAACGTAGCTCATCCCCCACTCTCCGCCTCTGGCCCCCCCGCTGTCTAGAAAGCACGCGGCCACCACGCCTCTGGAGGCGGGCAACCACCGTGTCCCCGCCCCAGGCGCCCACGACTGGAGTGAAGACCCGGGTGGGGGTGGTGTCGCGTCTCAGACTTGGCTCTCGGGCGGACCAGCGCCGTCGCCACAATCACGGGCTGGACTGTGCTGCCCCACACCCAGGCCCTCGAAGCAATGCGCTTCGACAGTCCGACCGAGTGAGGCCAACACCAAAGCAGTCTGCCCACCAGCCACTCGGCGAGAATGAGACAACAAAGACACATGTTCGGCCACGCCAAGGCAGCCCAGCCACCCGCCACCAGGCGCGGTCGGCAAAGCCAGTACAACCAACCCAACTGCAAGTGATGAGGCCGGAATGAAGGCACCACGGCCTCACGGCCCAAGCATCATCCTTCATGGTAAAGGCACCCGACTGACTCCAGTGCAGGCCACCCAGCGGAGGAGCGGAGCGCCACGCAACGCCGCACGGCCGTCAATCAACCTGCCGACCCCGACAGCGGTACTGTCCGCACTACCAGCATCACGACGAGGCACCTCCTGTGCTACCAGACTTGGTCATACGCTGCGTAGCGCCCTTGAACAGTCAATACCCCGTCTTGACAAATCCCACAGAGCACAGACCGCTTGGATCGGTCGTCAACGGGCCCGCTCGTCCGCTCGCCCTGGGGCCTCCCCCCAGGTGAGCCACCAGGCGCGCCTCGATGCACACCGATAGCACACCCATTCTTTCCTCACCATGTTGTGAGCGCGCTGCGTGAACTGCCAGCAACTCTTCCGTAGCTCAAATGTCGGGCCGCCGCGGGGTATGCCCCAAGGCGGCGCCGTCTCTGTCGCAAGTGCCGGATCACGCATGCCAGAGCGAGTGTACAGCCGCTGCCTTCTGCTTGGGTGCGCAGACGGAGCTCTCCACGTTCTGATCGCCGCAAGCCCGATTATTTTTTCCAGTGAGGATCCCCGAGGACCGCGCCAGGGGAGTGGATACCACATCCCCTGATCGCACATGCGGCACCTCTCGCCTCATGAACATGGCGCGGCGGGCGCTTGCAGGCCTCGCGACTGACGGATTTCGGCCGGCCGAACTGCTGCGATCTCCCCTATACGTTTTCTACCACATCTTCCTTCTCCTCCCTCCATCCCAGCCTCCCTCCCCCTGCGCCCCTCATCACCTCTCCGTCCTCTCCCCTTACCCATTGTATTATTGACCTCCTCGGCGTCTTGCGCAATATGTACTCCCTCGGCAGAATGTGAGGGAGAAAGACAAGAAGGGGGGAGACGGATGATGCGAGGAGAGGAGGGAGAGGCAGTTTGCGGAAGTGTTCCGTAGCGCTCTGCTGTTTCGGCGGTGCACAGAAGCTTCCAGAGGTCTCCAGAGGGTGGGAAGGAGATGGAGGAAGAGAAGCATCAGGAGGAGGAGGAGAAGGACGACGACGAAGATGTTCAGGGAGAAGGAAGAAGAGGGAGATGATGTGGAGGAGGGCACCTGTCGCTGTTGGCGGTGCTGCTGCTGGGAGGGATTGGTGTCCATTCCCTTCCTCCCCATCCTCCTCCTCCGCCTCTTTCCCCTCTGTTCATTCCTCCTCCTTCTCCTCTTCCCTCCTCCTGCTCCTCACCTTTCTCCACCTCCTCCTCCTCCTCCTCCTCCTCCTCCTCCTCCTCCTCCTCCTCCTCTTGCTCCTCCTCCTCCACCCGTCAAAGTCGATCCCTTTGGCCTGTCCTCGAGGGCGTTCTGGCAAAGACCCCGCAGCGAGCCCAGCCGTGACGGCCGAGGCCCTCCTGGAAGCCAAGACAAGCAAGCACCATCCAGACTCCGCATGCTCGTCCTCGTCCCGTGCTTCTGCCTCTTCGTCCACAATGTGTTCCTCCTCCTCCTCCCGCTCCCACATCCTCCCCCTCCTCCTCACCTCACATCCTTTTTCTGCCCCTCCTCTCCTCCTCCTCCTCCTCCTCCTCCTCCTCCTCCTCCTCCTCTCCGCCGCCACATCACCTCAGCATCTCTCTCCCGCCTCCTCCTCCCCCTCCTCCTCCTCCTCCCCCTCCTCCTCCTCCTCCTCCAACATCCTCTTCATCTTCACCATGCGAATTCCGCCTCACCACCTGCCCCTCCTACTCCCACATCCCCCTCTTCGTCTGGAAACACGGCGGAACATTCGGAACTCTCCAGAAGCATCCGAAACCAGACGGAAACCCCCGAAAGCCTCTGGAAGTCTCCGGTAACCGTGGAGAAGCGCCGAAAACACCGTCCTCCTCATCCTCCTTCTCCTCCCTCCGTTCTTTCGCCATTCCCTTCTTCCCCTCTTCTCTTCCCCGCTCCTACTCCTCCATCCTCCCTCTCTTCTCCTCTTCCTCACTCCTCCTCTTCCTCGCTCCTCCTCCTCCCTTCTTCCCCTCCTCTCCATTTCCCCCTCCCCCTCCTCCTTCCTCCTCCTCTTACTCCTCGTTCCTCCTCCTCCTCCTCCTCCTCCTCCTCTTCCTCGCTCCTCGCGCCTCGCTCCTCCTCCTCCTCCTCCTCCTCCTCCTCCTCCTCCTCCTCCTCGTAGCCCTCCCTTTGGTCCTCCTCGTGCTCCTTTGCCCCAGTCTCGGCGCGGCGGCCCTGAGGGGGGGTGGGGGGGTGAAGGAGGAAGAAGGAGGAGGGGAAGGAAGGAGGAGGAAGAGGAGAGGGAAGGAGGATGAATGATGATGATGAATATGCTGATGACTATGACGATGACGACGACGATGCTCATGATGATCATGGTGATGGTGATGAAGAGGAAGAACAATCTGACGGACGAAAGTCGCCAGCGAGTGTAAAAGCGGGAGGAGGAGGATTATAAGGACGAGGAGCAGGAAGAGAAGGAGGAGGAGGAGGAGAAGGAGGAGGAGGAGGAGGAGAAGGGAAGATAAGGAGAAGGAATGATTAGGGATGAGAAGGGGCAGGAGGAGGAGGAGGAGAAGGAGGAGGAGAAGGGTGGAGGAGAACGAATAGGAGGAGAAGGAGGAGGAGGAAGAGGAGGACGATCCTCCTCGTCCCTCCCCCTGACTCTGCTCGACCTCCTTGCCTCCCTCTCTCTAAGACCTCCTGGGATACAGTCTCTCCTCCTCTGCCCTCCCCCTCCCATCGCCCTCTCCTCCGAGTCCACCCCTCTGTCCCATGGAGGCCCTTCACGCCCCTCGCCCCTCCTCCTCCTCCTCCCCTCCTCCTCCTCCTCCTCCTCCTCCGCCTCCCCTCCGCCTCCGCCTCCGCCTCCGCCTCCTCCTGTCCCTTCTCCTCCTGCTCCGCCTCCTCCTGCTCCCTCCTGCTCCTCCTCCTCCTCACCTCCTTCTCTCCTCCTCCTCCTCACTCCTCCTCCTTCTCCTCCTCCTCCATCCGCCTCCTCCTCCTCCTCCTCCTCCTCCTCCTCCTCCTCCTCCTCCTCCCTCCTCTTCCTCACATGCTCACACATCTTCACACATCTTCACACCTCCTCCTCCTCCTCCTCCTCCTCCTCCTCCTCCTCCTCCTACTACTACTAACTACTACTACTACTACTACTATACTACTACTACTACTAACTACTACTACTACTACTACTACTACTACTACGACTACTACTACTACTACTACTACTACTACTACTACTACTACTACTACTACTACTACTACTACTACTACTACTACTACTACTACTACTACTACTACTACTACTACTACTACTACTACTACTACTACTACTACTACTACTACTACTACTACTACTACTACTACTACTACTACTACTACTACTCTACTACTACTACTACACTACTACTACTACTACTCCTCCCCCCCCCCCTCCCCCTCCTCCTCCCTCCTCCTCTCCTCCTCCTCCTCCTCCTCATCTTCCTCCTCCTCCTCCTCCTCCTCCTCCCTCCTCCTCCTCCTCCTCCTCCTCCTCTCCCCCCCCCCCCCCTCCTCCTCCTAGCCCGTGCTGGCCCCTCGCCCTCCCAATCCTTCTGCCCGCTCTCGCTCCCCTCTCTTCGGGCGTTTCGCAACACGGGGCGATGAACGAGGGGGATCGAGGGCTGGAGAACGGGGGCCTAAAGGGATATGGAGGCCCTCTGGGGGCCCGCTAAGGCCCTCTTGGGACGCCCGAAATGGGTACCGGAAAAATGGGTACAATGCCCAGCAACAAACGTTGTCCCAAACCAACAGCGGCCGCTGTCGGGCAGGCGGCTTTCTGTCTCGAATGGACACAGGCCGCGGCGGCGTGGACAACGAGTCCTGCTCAAAGTGAGCAAAAACTGCTGTTGGGCACTGTGCCCACTCTTTCCGCACCCATTTCGGGCGTCCAGAACCTCTGGGGCACCTCTCTGGAAGGCGGCAGCAAAAGTAAAGCAGAAACTGTGGTCTTTTTCACGCCCCGTACTAAAGGGATATGGAGGCCCTCTGGGGCCCTCCGGGGCACCTGTCTTCGCCCCCGCCCGTTTACGGCCCCCGATCACGCCAACGCCTGACCTCTCTCGCTCTCCCTCCTTCCTGGCGCGCAGGGCGGCCAGGCCGGGGGGGGCGGGTCTCCGCGGCGGCGGTGCCCACGGGCAGCGCCGACACCGCCTGGCCGGCGCGACGGCGACGGCGGCGGCGTCGACGGCCATCATCTCCGTGGCATGGGCTCCAACCCTGTCCTCCTTGCTTCCGTCCTCAGTCCCTGCCGCCCTCCTTCTGATAGTCCTCCTCCTCATCCTCCTCCTCCTCCTCCTCCTCCTTCTCCTCCTCCTCATCCTCCTCCTCCTCCCCTTCCTCCTCACCCTCCTCCTCCTCCTTCTCCCCCTCCTCCTCCGAGGACAAGGAGGAGGACTAATGCAAACCAGAGACTCGTCAGCGATATTGCAATAAGCCCTCCCTCCGAGCTCCCTCTTCATAGGCCCCCACAACAATTCATTTTCGCTGGGGGGGGAGTCCTCGATCGAAGACAACCGTTTGAAAATCTTGAGCTGCGCCAGTGGGACTTCAACGCCGCGAATGCTACTGTTGCGTCTTGACGATCCTGAATCGCTCCAGAACACCATTCCTGGGACTTCAACACCGATTATACACAACTGCTGCGTCCTGACAGCCCGACATCGTGCCAACACACCATTTCTTGGACGCAAGCCTTAAGAATCCTCAAACAGAGGCTGTAACCTCTTAAACCGAATGTGCGCGGGGCGCTGGAAGTGAGAGCCACATTGAGAAAACCACCCGCCTTCCACCCGTGAGCTTCTTGCACACATGTAAGACGACTGCGCGCGGCGCTAAAGCGATAATCACATTTTGAAAAGGAACCGCCTTCCATCCGTGAAACTCTTGCAGTTGTTTACGACGAGTCTTCGCCGCGCCAAAGCGAGAACTGCATTTTAGACACCACCCGCCCTCCATCCGTGAAGCGTCCTGCACGGGTTTATGGCGAGTGTGCGCGGCGCCCAGGCGAATCACAGTTTGAAAACCGCCCGCCTTCCATTGACGAGACTCCTGCAGACGTTTGAACAGAATGTGCGCGCCGCTAAGGCGAGAGCCGCAGCTTGACCAGGACGACCCACCCTCCATCCCTGGAGCTCCTGCAAATTCTCAGCTTGAGGATCATAAGCTATGGGGAAGGCGCAGGCCAAACGCCCGACCCGCCCTATCGACGAACCTCGGTGTGCGACAGGGATGGGTTGTGTACAACGCAGAGGAATGGAGGAGGAGGAGGAGGAGGAGGAGGAGGAGGAGGAGGAGGAGGAGAGGAGCAAATGAATCCCGAAATGCATTACCGATCCTGCAGCACACCCTTCCATCTCAAGTCCCCTTCTCACACCTTCCTGCAATATTTCTGATTCACCACACGGGATCAGCGCCGTATGGGCGTGCAACTTTGGCGAGGGCCCCGTTTTGAACAAGAGCTGCTTCGCATCCTTCTGGCGCATAATCAGGAACACGGGGAACGATCATCATACAAACCAGCGGGGTGTCCACGAGGTACCCCTGTTCTAAACCACTGTCCCCCTCGTGGAACCTGTCGCAAAATAACAAGCTTCAGGGTCAGAAGTGGTGCAGAAGTCTCAGACGAAACGCCCGGCCTGTCCTACCGACACGTCAAGAGGTGCGACATGAAGTAATCATGTTCCAGGAAAGGGGACGGAGGACGGGAAGGAGGGGGGCCGACAGCTGCAGGGAGCGTGACTTCTTGGACACCGCGAGTGCGGAGCTCCAGCTGTGCATTCTCCTACTGGCGGCGACGTGGAAGCAAAGGGTCTTCTGTGAGGCTCGTGGGTACAGTAGGGGCCCGACCACAAGAAACCTTGCACAAGAAATCCAACACTGAGACCCCAGGACGTCCATCGATTTTTGGTGTGGGAACGCCACGCTGTCCATCGCAGAACCACCGAAACCCAAGAAAACCAGGGCACCCTGGAGGCAAGCAGGGTGTTTCTTGGCATGCGTCTCCGCTGTACTGGCGGCGACGAGGAAGCAAAGGGTCGTCTGTGGGCTGTGGGGCTCGTGGGTGCCGCTCTCTCTGCCTCTCGCCCGCCCCCGCCCCGCAGGCCACGCACAGGAGATGGCTGGGTCATCAGCGGCCACCAAACGGGGACTCCACTAACGGGTACTTTGGCCAGTGACCCAGCGAACCCAACCCTTCCCGATGTGGGCAACGCTGCAATGCCAGAAAGAGGCCCTAAAGTGGTAACTTCCGACAAAATTTCAAAGTACTCGTTAGTGAGTACCCGTTACGGTGCCTTTGAGGTCAGGCGCGCAGGCCCAAACCGGAACGCAACGAGGATCAAAACCATGACATCTGCACGCCTTCCTCACGGGGCGGGGGTGGGGGGGGCCTCGTCTTCTTCTCGCCTCGTGTGCTCCCAAAGAGTGGCGCATGCAATCGCCCACGGAATCCGGATTGCCCCCCGAGCCCCGACCCTGGCCATCGCTCGGACGTCCATGTCCTGTGCTTTTTTCCGTTTCGTGCGTGGTTTTTTCGCCAAATGATCAAGGATGCTCTTCGATGGTCCTCGCCGAAGGAAATATGCACACGTCCGAGCGATGCCAAGGACCTGGCTCGAGTCAGAGCCTGTACCAGAAGCGTCTGAGCTCCCCGGTCTCCTCTCTTGGCGCGGGCCCTGGTGGGGCGAGGCGACGTGAGAGCTGGCTGGAGACACTCTGCTCCTTCCCTCCTGCACGGCTCTGGTGTCCACCTCCTTCCTTGCTGTTACAGTCAATACGTGTATTAAGGGTGAGTGGTAAGGACGCAAGACCCTTGGAGGCCGAAGCGGGGACTCTTGGGGCGGCGGGCGACCAGTGAAAACGGCAGAGGACAGGCCGCAAGTGCAAGGACACAAGGGCACCCTAGGTGAAGGCGCGCGTCCTTACTAGGCGCGTTGACTGTAATCGCAGGCTCTGGGCAGGCAGGCTGCAACAATGAGATCACAGCATACGACCGACCGACGGAGGAGGATGGGGGAGGACAAGAGGAGATAAGGAGAGAAGAGGGAGGACGAGAGGAGGGGGATTCGGAGGATGAGGCGGAGGAGGAGGAGGAGGAGGAGGAGGAGGAGGAGGAGCAGAGAAGGGAGGAAGAGGAGGAAAAGTAGGACGACGACGACGACAAGGAGAAGGGAGGACCACCAGAATCACCAGAACGAGGAGGCGGATGTCATGCCCCGCCCGCCGCACCCTCCCACGCCACAGGGGCGACGCGGACAAGGGGGCGAGGGGGAGGAGGAGGAGGAGGAGGAGGAGGAGGAGGAGGAGGGGGAGGAGGAGGAGGAGGACGAGGAGGAGGAGGAGGAGGAGGAGGAGGAGGAGGAGGAGGAGGGGGACAATGACAATGAAAGAGGACAGGGAGGGAGAGGAAGAGGAGGAGAGAGGGGTTCGGGAGGAGCGAGGAGAAGGGGGGCGAGAACGTAGAGGAAAGGGGTGACGAGGACGAGGATGCAGAGCGGAACCAGGAGGAGGGGGAGGAGCCTCCAGGAAGCGGCAGACGAACTGCAACAGCCGCAGCGCGTGGCCGAACGGCAGGGCGAGCAGCACCTCCCCACGGGAGCGAAAGCCCCGGGGCCAACGGCGGTGGCCCAGGGGCAGGCGAGCGGGGTCGCCTCCTCCTCCTCCTCCTCGTCCTCCTCCTCCTCCTCCTCCTCCTCCTCCTCCCTCTCCTCCTGTGCGCGCCGCCCATCCTGGCCAGGATCGAGACGAGTGGAGGCAGGGGGGGCACATACTCCGTGGTTTCAGCAGGTCAGTCGTTTCGCTTTTGGGCCCTTGGGCCGAGGCCTCAGGGGTTGAAGTGACCGGTGCAATGGGGGCCGAGCGGGAACTGACCCCCGTCGACGAGGACGGCAACTCGGCACGCGCCGAAGGCGCAGGGCGGCCGTGAGTTTGGGCAGGGAGTAGAAGAAGAGGAGGGGGATGATGATCATGCTGCTGATGATAATGATGATGATGAGGAGGAGGAGGAAGAGGAGGAAGAGGAAGAGGAGGAAAAGGAGGAGGCGAAGGGGGAGGAGAAGGAGGATGAGGAGGTGGAGGAGAAGGAAGAGGAGGAGGAGGAGGAATGAATGAATAGCTCTTGGAGTCCTGCCTTGGTCCACCTGGTGCTGCGCTACTGCCCGAGCAATGACTGAATGCCATCATGGCCTAGAACTCTGAGTCAGGTTACTCCAGCACCCCCCGAGACACTTCGAAATCGCAGCCAGCGCGCTCCGCACGAAGCGGCACTGGCCGTCCTGCACCCCCACAGCGGGCACGCAGCCCTAGGGGGCAGGCTCCAACGGCACGGGAACTTCCGACCCACCAGCCGCCCCCCTCCCCGAGTTCCACCGCTCACGCGCTTCCCCTTACCTTTTGGAACCTGCTTTAGGCTGGGCTCGCGGGGCGTAGATGATTGGCGTGCGGGGGAGTGGGTCAGGAAGAGGGGCGTCGGCGTACGTCTCGAGCCGGGCGGAGGGAGGAGAAGCAAGCACGTCATTCGAAAGAGCTCCTCGGGCTAACAGGTTCTTGAAACGTTTGGCCTGGGGTTGTCCGGACCCTGGCTCAGCCCTCAAAACATCCCTCGTCAGTTAACTTTCGCGGGCAGAGGGGGGGCCAGGCGGTACCATGAGCGGACTCATGGCTAATCCGTGGAGACCATCTCGCCCATCTGCCGCTCCAAAGGGGCCGTGAGGGGCCGCTCCCGACAAGTAGGAGCCGTTCTCAATCTCCACCAGCGCCTCCATGAAGACCGGAAAGCGCCGCGCGTATCTTCGTGTCCTTGTGGAACGCCATCGACATGATGGCCTTGGGAGGCTCCCCGTTCTGCGCCTTCAAGACCTGGCCCCTGAAGTGCGGGATCGAGCGGCCCAATTTTGCCGCTGTGATTCCTTGTGTGGAGATCACCTGCTGGTAGAACTCCTTCATCTCGTCGCGAAGCTTGATCGCGTCCACGTCGCCATTGTCCACGTCCAGCTTGAACTGCTTGCCCACGCCGTAGAGGATCGCCGTGGACGCGCGGTGGTCCGCTAGCCTTCCATTCAGGCGGAGGACGAGGAGAAGGAGGAGGAGGAGGAGGAGGAGGAGGAGGAGGGAGGAGGAGGTGGATGATGATGATGATGATGATGATGATGATGATGATGAGGAGGAGGAGGGAGGAGGAGGGAGGAGGAGGAGGAGGAGGAGGAGGAGGAGGGGGAGGAGGAGGAGGAGGATCAAAAACGAGAAGAGGGGGGGGCAAGCTGGGCGCTCTCGCGCCACATCTGACTTCCACTCCTCCCTTTCCATCCTTTCCCACAGAGTTGTAATCGCCTCTCTGATCTTTTTGCGTCGGCGGCTGGGCATGAGTGGGGCGTGTTAAATGCAAATTGGGCCGCAATGCGCGGGGGGAGAGGAGGAGATCACGACGCAAGCGGGAAGAGAGGAAGCCGGGCCCGCTCAGGCAAGTCCCGGCTGCGGCGGGGCGGGCGCCGGGGGGGGGGGCAGCCGCGGCCCGGGCAGCAGCCGGGGGGAAGGCAGCCCGACAGCGGCTGGGCAGCGCACGGGGTGTGGACAACCGATGGGCAAGTATGGAACATCCTGAACTGCCAATGCGATGTCAGCACACAGGAAGTACCAGAAGGGGGATGACGTGGAAAGGCAGCGCGCGGCTGCATTGAGAAAGGGCCAGTCGCATGTAGGTACAGTGGGCCACACCAATGGGGGAACAGACGGCGCTGGCCCCCCCAATCGGCTAGGCCAAGCGCCGAGATCTGGTGACCTGCGAGGCGCGATGTAAGAGGGAGACAGCCCGAGCGCCAGCGCACCCCGAGCGCGCTGCGATGAGCGAAGCCAGTCAGAGCGGCAGGCGATGGCAGAGGGCACGAGACAGAGCCTCGGAGCCACGCCAAAATCTTTGGGGGGCGGCGCGGAGCTTGGACGGGCCAGCGAGTGGGCGGGCGGGCGCCGAGATCCGATGACCTTCGAGGCGGGGGAGGGGGGGCAGCGCAAGGCGCCGCGGCCGCATTGCAGCGCCAAGACCAGCCAGCGCGGCTGACGCACGGGCGAAAGGCCGAGGTGAAAACCAGGTGGGCGGGGCGGGGGCCCGGCGAGAGGCAGCCTAGGTCGGCTCGCCCGGCATGGGGCGCGGCGGAGCGGTGGCGGGTGCCACGCGCGCGGTGCCTGAGCAGAACCCCCGCAAAAGGCCGGCGAACCCCCAGCCGAGGCGGGGGATGGCAGCGGCGGGGCAGGACGCCCTCCAGCAGCCCGGGGCCAGCGGCGGGCGGCAAGTCTGGCCCGCCCAAGGCGCGCGCAGCAGCGGACTCCAGGAAGGAGGAGGAGTAGGAGGAGGAGGACGAGGATGAGGATGAGGAGGAGGAGGAGGAGGAGGAGGAGGAGGAGGAGGAGGAGGAGGAGGAGGAGGAGGAGGCGGAGGCGGAGGAGGAGGAGGCGGAGGAGGCGGAGGGGGGGAGGAGCAGCAGGTGGCGGAGGAGGAGGCGGAGGAGGAGGAGGGGGGGGGCGCCGCATAGGCGCGGCGCTGCGGATGAGAACGAAGGGGCCCTGGGACACACAAATAAATGCACACAAATAAAAGGACCCCCCATATTTTGTCCTATGTCCTGGGTTTTTGTCTTCCCCCCCACTTCCCATAGTTTACCCTATTTTCTTGAGAATCGATGGTTCATGGTGTCTGTCTGTGTGTGTGTGTGTTCTCCCTCCTGAGAGAAGAAAGGGGGAGGGGGACGCTGGCCGAAACGGCAGCTGGGAGCACAGGGCAAAGGGCCGCCCCATCAGGTCTCAGAGCCCGTCTGCGCTCCCAGGGGGAGGGCGGCCGTGCAGATGTCGCGCGATAACTCGTGGCAGGGGGGCTGGAGGAGGCCATCCATGTCCTCGCCCGTGGGCTCGTGGCCCAAGTCGCGGCGCTTGGTGCTCCGGTGGAAGGGATCCTATAGAGCTTCCAGCGTGGCGGCGCGGTGTACTTCCTCCGCCGGGAAGACGCTGGCGCTGACCACGTGGACGTGGAGGTCGTCTGGGCGGAGCCCCGCGGCCATCCAGGCTGCAGGGGGGCTGGCAAAGAAGTGCCACGAGCGGGACTCAGCGAGGCCATCCCTCCCTTGTAGTCTTCCCGCCCTGGAGAAATTATGGCACGGACTGCCTCCGAGAAATAAAGGGCAGGGGGCCAGGGGGAGGAGCGACTGCGCCGGGTCTTCCCGAACCGAGGAGCGAAATCATTCAGCGTTTGCCCCGTCTGATGGCTGCTCAAGGAAGAGATCCCACACGTCCCAAGGTCTTCGTCGGTGTCGAAGTGTGTAGGTGCCGTTCTTGCACCGCAGCATCTGCATGAATTCGTGTGGGGATTGACTAAGGAAAACGCCTTAAACATAAACTGCTGGCGCTCCGCGCGGATTTCTTGAATCCGCGATGGGCCCCCCTCCCTGGCGCGCGGAGCGTGCCAGGGGCGGCGCCAGAGGCGCCGCCAGGGGGGGCCCAGCGCGGATCCAAGAAATCCGCGCGGAGCGCCAGCAGTTTGGCGTCCTTTCCTCTTCGAGGGGCGGCCACGGCCCGTGATGTTCATGGCCACCAAGTGCGCCTGCCGAGCCCACGTGTCCCTCTGACGGGCGCCCGAGGTGCAAAGCAGGAGCTCGGAGGTGCGGTGAACCTCTGCCGATTGACCGCCAGCCAGCGCGAAAGGCTCCTGGGGATATCGGCTGTACTCGGCCACCGCACGCAGATCAGCCACCTGCTGCTCGGTCAAGAGCCTGCCAACATGTATGATCCACGGGTCGCGGGACAGAGCCGTCGGCTCGTACTTCCTGGCCCACTCACTATACTCGATGCGCGCGACCATCGTGGCGACCGAGGCGTCCTGCAGCCCAGCCCGGGTTTCCTTTCGCACGTAATTGGCCCTTTCCTCCTTGATCTGGCTGTTCCCCTCGAGACTCTTCTTCGTCTTCCTCCTCCCCTTCCTGATCCTTCTCCTCCCCGCCTGGTGGAGCTTGCAGTAATTATCTTGGACAGGCATCCCACTGGTATGGCGTGCGCCGCTTCCCGAGAGCCACGCGCTGACAGCTCGCGCCCTGGTGGACGCAGTGGCCTCCGTGCAGCCTGAAGCCCTGGGCCCAGTGCCTCAGCACGAACTCGGAGTCTAGCTGGCAATCGCACGACCTCGCACAAGCATCGCACGTCATCGCCACCTGGGCTTCCGGCAGGGCGCGTCCCCTCGTCCTCCACCCTGCAGCGCAGTGCCTGCAAGCAGCACTCCAGGGAGAGCGCGAGCACGGAGAGCCTCAGGGCCTCAGGGAACACATCTCGCAGACTCTACCCAGAGCACGCACACCGCCGCTGCGGGCGGGTGCGCTTGAGCCCGCGCCTTGAGCCAGATTCCGAGATCAGTGGGGACGCCCATCCTGGACTAGAGATTAATTTAATGCCGAGTTGCAGGGAAACGTGCCCCGAGAAGCCTACCTTTTAAGCACAAGGGAGCTCAAGGCCAGCTTCCTGAAAGCGCTCTTCACATACCTCAGATGCCACACCTGCCTGCCATCCCGATCTGGGCCAACGGCTTCGGAACGAAATCGCCGGGGTGGGCTAACGCGCCGACGAATGAGGAACACCATCAGACCTGGCGAGCTTGACGCTGAACCCTCCAACGCCTTCTTGCACGATGACCGCGTCGACCACCTCACCTCGCTCGGTACAAATATCATCATGCACTCATGCGCCCGCAAACGACGGAGGAGGCCGCCCACTTGCGTCTCGCCCATTGGGCACAGAGGCATAATCTCCATTCAGGGAGCGAACAGGTAGATGATGATGATGATGATGATGATGACGATGATGATGATGATGATGATGATGATGATGATGATGATGATGATGTGGAGGAGGAGGAGGCTTCCCCGCCCTCGGCCGACCTCGTATATGTTGCCGGCCGTGAGGGTGTTGATGTACGCCACCACGCGCACGCACGGGTGCTGCTGTGCGGGGGAGAGGAAGGGCAGAGAGGACGGCGGAGGCGAAGGAGGAGGAGGAGGAGGAGCATGAACATGAGCATGACCATATGACGAAGTCAACACTACTATAAGAGCATAATACATTGCACCTTAAATTACGCCCCTGGGACGTCGGGATGCTTGCTCTGCACGGCTGACGACCTTCGGCCACAGCCCACGGGAGATTCGGTCTAAGTACTCGATTCCAGACGAGGTTAGCTTACGGAGGCAGGGCTGACCAAGCTTGAGAATCTGATTAGCACCGAAACCAGCACAGTCACGGCAATACCATAACTTTAATGGGCCATGAAATTGCATATTATGGGATTCGTGAACGCTCCCCCCCGCTATATGGAGGGGGGCCTGAGGGGGTTTAAACCAGAGCACCCCATTATAATGGATGGGCTGAAAACACGGAGTTAGCCTCCAAACGACAGTGGTGGCTCTGGAGGCTGACCCTCCGCATCTCGTCCAACCCCGCCCCGTGTCATCCAGACAGTGGGAGGAGGAGAAGAGGGAGCACGAAGCAGCATAAGGAGGGACGACGACGGGGGAGGACGATGGTTTCTCCCGCGGAGCCTTGCTCTCCGCATTCACCGCAGCCAACGTTGACCTTAGGATCCGCATCCTGACCAGCCGCGCCCGCCTCTCGTGCATCAGCACACGGTGGCGGATGGCGATGGGCAACCTGGCCTCCGCGGCCGCCCATCCCGCCACCTCGTCCACCACGCTGTTGCCCGTGATCATCCACCTCGGCGCCCGCTGCTGCACCACGTCACGCCCCGTGAGGTGGGAGTTGACAAAGAAGACACTGATGCTGCGCTCTGGCGCTGCGGCCACGAGCTGGCCGAGACGGGCCCACGGGTCACCGTCGGGCCCCGACGGGGCCAGGAACTTCTGCTCGAACCAAACCTGTACGACCGACTCACAGTCCGAAACGAAAGTGATCGCGCCGACTGTGCACCACACGGCCAGGAGGAGAGCTCGCAGTTCACCCCGAGCGACCACCTGGCGAGGCCCAGCGAGATGACCCCTCACTGTGGTCAGCAGCTCCACCGACGGCTCCAGCTGGGTGAAGACTGCAATGCCCAAGCCTACTCTGCGGAAGGTCGGGCTGCTGGTGTCGGCACCACCGCTGGCATCGCCGAACACCAGTAGCGGCTCCTCCGTAGTGCCGCCGCCCAGGAATCCCTCGACCACGTCGTCGTTGTTCGTGGCCACCCAGCACTCCTCGGACGGTGGCGGTGGTACCTCCGTCCAGGGCTGAGGCATCATGCCTCGCAACCAGAACGCCTCGTCTGAGTCAGACTGAACCAGCACCTGTGAAACCAACTCATCTGGCTCAGTATATGCAGAACTGCCTGTATTGCATTCGCATTCCCAAATTATGTGCTTCAACGTCTCGGTCTTCGTACCACAACGTCCACACATCTCAGAACCACGATACTTGGGCATCTCTGCTCTACGCCTGGCTCTAGGCCAGACACCTCCAACTGCACACGAAACCATGACTTCGCCAAGTCGGTGCCCAATCACTGGGACTGCCGAGAGCTGATCGATAAGAACACGATAGGAACGACAATCAGCTCCCTGTTCGAGGCCCCCTCCAGCATAGTGACGACTCGCTCCCACCCACAAGCGACTGCGAAGTGTATCAGCGAAATCTGCCAAAAAGCCGTCGTGCCTGTCCAGTGCGTTGATGCCGCTGTACATGCTGTCGTCGAAGCGCCACTGGTCGCCCTCGAACGGGTGAGGCGCTGGGATGGTCCACCCTGTCGCCTCCTGAGCTCCCCATCCCGCTTCTAGCAGGTGAAGAACCACTGCCGACAGGGGGCCGCGAACATGGCGGGAGCGCTGCTCTGGAGGTAGGTGCACCATTCGCTGGAAAACTGGGGTCCAAGCCTGCTGGATGCCCTTCCTCATGTCAGGATGCTCGCGCCACAAATGCAACCAAAGATCTAGACACTCCACAGGTAGTTTGATGCCAGGGTCGTGGTCGCCTGCTCGCAGCGCCAAAAGGGTGGTGAGGCACCTTCCTTTTGTAGCCGCAGCGCAGGACATACCAAGCTTCCTCCTGGCTTGGATCATGCGCGCACCAAACGTACCAAAAATATGATGGCCGTAGACACCTGCAGCCTGCGATCCTTGCTTCTCCAACCGACGTGTGATAGAATACTTCTTTGACGTGAAAGCGAAACGTCGGATCTTGGCGCTCATACCCTTGCTTTTCTCATCTCGTTTAGCCCGCGTCTGTCGTGCCAGCCGTGCACCACATGAGAGATCCACACCAAGATACCCTGCCTGTAGCTTAGGACGTACTGTGAAGCCTGCGCGTCGCACTGCTCGTGAAATCCACTCAGCATCTTGCAGCTTGGTGCAGGCTATGACGGACTTGGGCGAGACGGCCAACTTCTGTGTCTCCAGAGCCCTGCAGGTGGCAATCAGACATGATGCCATCTTGATGCGAAGATCCTTCCTCGACCCTCTCATGAACTGTGATAAATCGTCGATCCAAATGCGGCGGCTGAGCCTCGGGTGGGCCACCGTGATCTTGGAGAGGACATGGTGCGTCAAGCATCGCCCGAAGCGAGTCCCAGAGCGGAGACCCTGGACTATGCTCCGAGTCGGTTGGAACGGCTGAGAGAAGGCGCCCAGCTGTCCCAACGAGCGCATGGCGACGCACATCAACAGCTCCAACTGAAGAACTCGAGCTGGGAAGGATAAGTTGAGGGCACAACGCGCGAGACATGGCCACTCTATGGAATCATAGAAAGATTGGATGTCCATCAACCCATCAGCACAATGTACCTTCAACTGATGCGATACCTCCTCCTGTACCGCTCGTACGAATGCTTCTCTAAGACTGGAATTGCCGCGTATGGCCGCGTCCCACTGTTGCTCGGCGGATGTGGACCATGTGCGTACAAGAGGTTCACGTATCATGCTCCATACTCGTCCAAACATTGCCACTAGTCCAATTATTCGATCTCCAGACACCTTTTTCGTCAACATCCGTCCGATGATAAGTAAAACTTGCCCTGGCCAACAACCGTGGAGCTCACAAGCTTCAAAAAGAATTGCCAATTCTGCCAAGGCTGAATCAGGTAATCTTTCGAAGTCCGTGGGGGTCATCATATCAACTCCGAGTCCTGCCTTGGCTTTCATCTGCCGCAGCGCACGTCGGATATCTGGGACCGAGATCATGGGCAACTCCTCGTCCACTGCCACTTGGTGAATAGAGTGAAATGTGTCCAGAACCTCTTCCTCATTCAAGGCTGACGGCGACCAAAGAGAGTGCCAGTGTTTCGACTTCGCGTCGATGATATCCCTAGGATGGTATAGCACTTGGTCACCCTGTTCATAATCCAGTCCAGAAAGTGCCTGCCCGTGAAGAGACTTATGCAAGGTACCTAAGGACTCCGCCTGCACGAAAAACTCCTTGAACTCGGCAATCGGTCCACTGACTGCCCGTCTCTGTGCACGATTCATGACACGACGTGAGGTACACTCGTAACTCTGCAGAACTGGAAGCGCGCATGTGCCAGCCGTCCTGATGATCCTGATCCATTCATCCCAAGGCGGGTCCTTAGCGGCAAACAGAACCTTGGCCAACCCATCTGGTCTGTCATCTACGTGCCGTTGACAGGCCTGAAGATAGCGTTCCAACTGCTTGGTTCCGTTCCCTCTGGAGCGGTGAAGTGCAATGGCATTTAAGAGAGTGTGGAGTTGGGTCCACCAGGCACTCACACGATCACGGAGCGGGGTGGCCCTACCTTTCCCTGGCATCTTGACTGTCTGCACTGTGAATCTGGCCCCCTGGGCTCGGGTTGGCCCTGGAGGGACTGGCACATTGTGATGAGCAGAAATACAGCGTTCAACAGACGACACCCATGATGCATATAACCCTGAAATCACTGCCAGGTGAGCTGGCTTGAGCCGAAAGGCTACTGACTGATGGAAAGCAGGAGCAAGGGACTCGAGCGAGAAACCACCAGGCGTGAAACCCACGGCACGTCGACATTCATCCCACAACTCAGGAGGTATGGCAAAGGAAGGCTCCTGGTTAGTGGGCGAGGCTCCACCGTGTGACGCATCCAGACTAGAGGCTTCCTGGGAATCCAAGGCTGGCGGCCCAGACGGAGACGCGGGATGGCCACTCGTGTCCGATGGTCCTTCGGGTCGGCTGGCGAGGCCGGGACCCGCCTCCTGCGAAGCGACACTAGGACCACAGTGCCCATGGCCCCCAGCCACAGTGGGATCCCCAGGAGAAACCGACGAATTCGAAAAAAACTTGGCACGCCGACAAATCCGAGCAAAAATTAAGCTCCTGCGCCCAAGGGTCTTCCTCCTCGGGCCATTCATCAAAATCGATTTCTAAACTAACAGTACCTGGCACCCTATCCCCTGCAGACGGAGAGGCATTATCCCCTTCCTCATCCTCGGCGGGGGTCGCACGCTGTGATTGTTCACAACAATCACTGAACAGGCTATTGAATTTATCAGCTCGGGAGACTACGGCTAGCTGATGCTGCACACTCCTCTTAGCTTTGGCAACACTGGATTTGGAGCCAGGAGTAGGCTCCACCCTGGGCCTGGGAACCTGAGGGAGTTTCCCAGGCAGCTCTAAAACACGAGTGAGCAGTTGCTATCCAGAACTCCGAAAAACTATATCCAACCCGATGTGGGGTTTCCAAGGGACCTGCAAAACTGGATTCACACTGACAATGAAAGGCCGTGCGGCCTTGCTACAGAGAACATAATCAATGTGGGTGCCTGATCCGAGGTTGCATGTTGCTGCGATGTCGGCCGAAATGATCTCTGCTGACAGGCGTTCAACTATGCCTGCACGCGAGAGGGCAGCAGGGCTCAGATTGAAGTCGCCCACGACCACCCAGGGCAACTGCAGCGCCCACAGCAACCCCAGCAGGCGGTTGAACCTCCCGAGGTTCGCGCCGTGCAGCCCCATGTTGCTGTATCCGTAGAAGACCACGATCACCAGCGAGAAGCCGACGAAGTGGACTACCTGCGCCATGAATCCGTCATGCGAGTTCCCATGACCAGGAGCAGCCAGCTTGCCCCGTGCTGCCTGAGCTGCTCCAAGCCTGTGTGTCTGCAAATGTCCATATGAGAGGAGCCACTCGCCTCCTTCGTTGGCGTGCTCAGCCTGCTGGGCTGCAACTCGCCTCGAGGTGGGGCGAGCAGCGTTGGCGAAAAGCCGCAGCCCTGCACCTCTAGCTTTGCTGTCGTAGGACCGCAGCACTGACTCGGAGTGGACATGGGTCTCGGCGATCGCGAAAAAGTCGTAGGTCTTGGTCTGGGATTCTGGGATGTAATCCACGCCCAAGACTTCTCCCCCATGCAAGTGATATTAGAATAAAAGAGTCGCGTCGTAGCAGACTCCCCTGCAGGCTCCGCCGCAGCGATGCTCAGTGAGGCAGCACAGGTGGGGTCCGCTCCATGCATATCCGCCTGCGCTGCCGTGCCTAGTCAAGCCGCGACGGCAGGGTCCTTGCCCTTGCCCTTGGTGGCTGCCGCCTGCGCCGCCGCCTCCAGCTTCGCCGCCGACAGCCTCTGCGCCTCGACTGCTATCTTGGCCTCCTCCTCCGCGTTCGCAGCCTCCTGCGCCGCCTTGGCTGCCTGGGTCGCCGCGGGGTCGGCGCCCTCAGAGCCTGCGGCAGCCGTCGGGGGCTTGGCCTCACCGCCACCACCTTCAGCTGCTGCGCCATCAGCTCCACGTCGCTTCTTGGCCGTGCGCTTCTCCACGTCACTACGAAGCTGCTGCAACTGGTCGAGCCACTTGCGCACCTCCGCCTCTTTGGTCTCCATAGCTCCTGCGGCCTGCTCGAGATCGGTCTTGATCGTGCGTAGAGCTTCCTTCTCGGCGGGCTCGCAGTCCAGGGACTCTACGTTCGCGAAGAATTCCTTGTCCCAGGTGCACTGGAAAATCGGCTTCGGGACCGCGCTCTCCTGGGTCCCCTCGGAGGTCTCACCCTGGCCCTTGACGCCCTCAGCATGGGCTAAGGCCTGGGTGGCTGCGCGCCGCGCAGCCTGCGCGCGCGCAACCTCCTGGGCTGCAGCGCCCTCCTTCTTCTCTGCCAGCGCCAACTGTGTCCTCAACCTGACCACATTCGCCGCCAGCTGCCCATGGCGGTGGTCTGCGTCGCGGAATGCATTGTCGGCGCGCCGCAGGGCCTCCACGGGGGTGACTGAGTCCTCGTCTCCTGCGGCATCCTTCTCAAGCTGTTGAATCTGCTTCTGAAGGCTGTCCTTCAGTTGGGCATCGTCGGTGGCTTGCAGCGCGAGCTGGAGGTGCTCTGTCACTGCTGCCTTGCCACGCGTGCTGCCCCTGCTACCTGTCGAAGGTGAGGCCGAACGAAGAATACCCTTGGGCTGCAGCAGGTTGCCCGCGTCGTCGTTCGTGAAGCTCACTTTCTTCTTGCCCCTGTCACGCGAGGCGCTCCTCTTTGGCTGAAATAGAACCACCCTCTCGCCGCAATGCGCACACATGCTGTCGTTCCGCTGCAGCACGTCATTGTACTCGCATCGCTGGCATTCTGCGCACCGTGTCCATGTCCTGGCCGTTGCCATTGCTGTACTGAAATCCTCTGCTTTTGTCAGCACTCGAACAATCCTCTGGGGCGTTCGTGCACTGTCCCCCAAGTGCCACGGGAAGGCACAGAGGCACCTGAGCTCTCTGCCAAAATGGTCGGAACCCAGATGTTACTTGAGAGGAGGAGGAGGAGGAGGAGGAGGAGGAGGAGGAGGAGGAAAGGGAGGGCAGATCCCTCCTCGACGTCCTCCCTTCATGTTCCTTGTCGGTAACTCCTCCCTGTCGCACCGCGAGGCCGGTCGGACGGGAGGGCTGGGCGTTTTGGCGGATAGTTCCGTACCACTTATGTCCCTGATACTTAAACGTTGGCAACAACATCGCAGGTGGAAAACGGGTCGCTTCCAAAATGTGGCTCTCGCCGTAGCACCGCGCACACTCGCTTTCAACATTTGCAAAGATTTAACGGATCATGGCGGGCCGTTTTCGAAACGTGGCTCTCGCCTGACTGCCGCGCACATTCGCGAAACAATACAACAGCTTCATGAACTGAGGGCGGGCCGTTTACAAAACGTGGCTCTGGCCTTAGCGCCGCGCACATTCGTCGTAGATAATTACACAGGTTACGCGGGCTCCCATGGTCAGCGTAGCAGGAACTCCGTGCTGAAACGAATCGAGGTTGTCAGGGCACAACAGTTACGTTGCGTCGCGGTGTCATAGTCCCAAGAACGGTGTTCTGGCAAGATTCAGGATCGTCAAGGCAATCACATTACTTTGTGGCGTTAATATCCCGTGCAGGTGTTTCGGCACGCTCCACGATCTTCACATGGTTATCTCCCAACGGGGCACTTCCATCAAAGGAACTGAATCCGTGTATGGGGCCTATGGAGAGGGAGCTTGGGGGAGGGTTTATTCCAACATCGTTGATGAGTCTCGGGTTTATACTGGTCCTCCTCCTCCTTCTCCTCCTCCTCCATGCCCTTCATCCTCCTCCATGCCCTTCCCCCCCACCACCTCCCCTCCTCCCTGCCCCTTCACCTCCACCTCCTCCTACTCCTCCCCCTCCTCCATCTCCTCCTCCTCCGTCTCCCGCTAAGCGCGCCGACTCTGGGGAGTTATCAGGGCTGCTTTTCCTGAACGGATCGGCGAAGTTCATGGGCCTTGATGGGCTGGCGAGGGCAAGGTGGTCGATCGTTTCCGTGAACATATTTGGGGACATTCTCTCGGCAACTTGTGCTCCCGTTCCTCTGACCGCGGCCCCGCAACAGGCTAGCAAAGATGGGTAATACAGTGCTGTGCAAATGCTGAGGCAAGTAAGCATTCCCCGCTTCAGGTGTAGATTGGCTGCCAGAACATTCTGGACTCGTTGACCCGTGGGCCGGGCTACTCTGAGGGCCCTGGGGCTCCCAGTGGGCACCTCTGGGGCCTGTGTGGGGCTCGTTCGCTCCCAGTGATCTCGGGCGCTTCAACACTCTAGGCCACGCCACGTCAACCGACATTCCATAGCTCTGTCTGGGAGCAACGGGCCAATGGGTTCGTAGATACATGCACGGAATTAGGTGCCAGTTGCCATGGAGGGTTGAAAGAAGAGAAGACGCGTGCCTGTACAAGGGGCTCAAGGGCCTGGCCCAGGAAGCGCGCAGGTTGTCTGCTGATCTTGAGGTATCCAAGTCAGGGGGGCCTCGGGATACCACAAGCTTGGTGGCATCGGCACCTGCGGCTAGTAGTGCTGGCCTGCATCAGCAGTCTGGCGCAGGCGGCGCTGAGGACCAGGCTCTGGCCGACGATGAGAGGGAGGCTCGGGGCGGGGAGGACTTGGACACGGATTGGACGAAGTTCTCGAGGCCAGTGTTTAAGGGCAACGGCCATGCCTTCCTTTTGGACTGCCCACTGTTCGACCGGCTCGGGCCCCTAAAGAGCAGGTTTCAGTTGTGTTGTCGCTGTGGCACGTTCTTTGCGGTCTCCCCGAACGTGGGGGCCAATGGGGCCGTGCAGGCCCATCACAACCACAAGCGGGATCAGAGATCAGTTTAGGCAAACTCGGCTGGGTAAGCTCTTGTTTTGCAAGAAGGGCCTGAACGATTGAACCTTTGGGGCCACGCGAGGGCCTGCACCTCACCGAGCGTAGGGTGCTGGCCCAGGCGCTGGAGGAGGATGGTCGGGCCCCTCGCGGTGCTTCAGGTCCCCGACTTCTTGGGTTCGCGCAAGGCTGCATCTCGCGAGACCACGTGTTGGCTTCGTTCGGCCTCGAAGCGGCTGACCTCCTCTGGGTGAAAGCTTGGGGGAAGGCCACGACCCGAGCATCGCCTGATGAGGAAGGCGAATCCGACTCGGGTGCTGGAGAGTCCTGCTGGCATTATCGGCTGCTTGGCTTTGGCCCCGTCCGCAACGACCTCCGTCTCCCACTCATTGTCCCAACTGATGCTGCTCCTTCTCCTCCCCCTCCCTTCCTGGAATTCCTCGGATCCTCCACTCGGCGAAACGCTTCTGGTATAAGGCGGCGTTGGTGCAAAGATGCCGCTCTCGATCGCATGGCATGAACGGGAATTCGCTCTCACAACGGAGTCTCAATTTGAAACGGCTTGGCCCGACTTTGTTACTGCCGCTCGTGATTAGGGTCAGGATGCTGTCCATTATTGTTTCGTGATCTCGTGCGCGATTGCGCTGCTCAACATGTCACGGCTTATCATTGGACACGCTCTGAAATCATAGCGGAAACGAATGCCAGCATCTGTCGTCGCACTGCTAGTGCTATTGCTCCCTCAACATCTCTAGTATGTCCTGCCGTGGGCGCGGCTACTGCTACGGCGAATCGTGCATTACTCCCAATGCTTGGACGTGTCTTTCTTAGCTTGGCTTTACTATTCACTTATTTTACGTGTGCCGTGCTGATGTTACCCGTCCTGTTGTTGACCAAGTCCGTAAAACTTCTCGTCATGCTGTTGTGCGCAGCGTGCGCCAGACCTTGAAGCATGGCACCCGTACCCGCAGTCTTGCACTTGAGAGGGGCTGCTCAGAGTCTGGGCGAGACGACGTTTCTAGCATACCACTTGGCTGGAGGGGAAGTGTGCTTCCCGAAGCGTCGCTCCCATCAGGTGGCCAACTTTCGGACTAGCTGGGGGGATCATGTTACCTTCAAAGTTGCATGGACAGGGTGATGAGCTGGGTGCGTCTGTGATTGAGTATGATTCGTTGCTGTCAACTTGTGTTGAGCGGCATCCTCGGATTGAATCTGAACGGATGGGCCTCGCTCGCAGCAGGTGCAGTGCAATAGGGAGGCGAAGAACTCGTTTCGATTGTCGACGTTTTTTCCCTCCCTGGGGCATCCCCAGTGACCTGCCCCATGTGCACCTCGACCCGTCGTCCGCTCTGACGCGGGGAGGCGTTGGCCGCCCGCCTGAAACAACCGCGCGTCGGGCATCGCCGCCCGAGACAGACTGGGTTGAAGGGGTACTCTTGCTGCTCTTCGCCATTGACCGTTGCAGGGTTGCAGGGCCATGGCTTGCTGAGATGTCCAATGAAGACGCCGCAGTGGGATGGGATGCCGCTCGTGGTCTTCGTTTGTTTGTGCGTTATCTGGCGCATGCGTGGCTGCCCTTCGGCATCGAGGGTCGCGCATGATGGATCGACCTTCTGTTTCTGGCTGTGCTCTTCCTCGACGAAGGGAAGAAGCTATTTGCATCACCGCGTGCGTTGTTCCTCCGTTGCATGCACTTGATCGTGGCATCACATGGGCGACGATCAAAACAGGTCTTACGCGAAATGGCATAGCGATCTTACGCGGCAACTTACGCGGGCCGCCAGCGCGGCACGATACATTGGAGACGAGGGCACTTTCGCGCGACCTTTCGCGGGCAACTTACGCGCCAATGTCGGCGCAAACGACCTTTTTTTTGCGTCGCTCACATAACTGTAACAAAAAGCTTTCGGCTGTCCGCACTCCGTCGAGCTTGCGCAATACCGTCGATGAAAGGCCCTTGGAGTTGAAAGTGTTTCTCTTCGCGTTTGTTCTGACACTTCTGAAGGTAGGAACATTTGGCTGGCACGAAGATCCGGGGCACGCATGGGCCATCGTGCCGGTCCGCAATTGTCATTGTCCGTGTTCCACGGCAAGATCCATGTGTAATTGGCGAGCCTCGGTGTCATGCTCAATCACGCATCCCTATCTCCTTGGGACGTGATCTCAAGATTGATGTGGGAACTGACATTTTTGTTGAGCTCAACAGCTCTCCTCCACCAGAAGCATGAAGTCTGACGGCGCTGGGGGACATCAGCATGCTAAAAGGAAATACATCCGAGCCGCCTGATGACTCGCACGCCATTGCGCTGGGCGCAGGCCGGGGCCTGCCCGTCATATAAGGCAGGGCGGCAGGCGACTGGACGCAGGTGTCGCCCAGCTGCCCGCTGCCGCTCTCGCCAGAAACAGGGCGAAAGGACGGGCAGCGCCGCTGAGCGTCAGTGACCGAAGCAGAAGAGGGGCCAGCGCGCAAGCCCGCAGCCACGCTCTCCAGGGCTCTCTCGGCCTTCAGAGGGAGCACGGCCTGAATGCACGAGGGCAGAGGGGGAGGAAGCGACGGCCAAAACTGGCAGAGAGTCACCAAACAGATGCCGCGAAGCCTCTTCCTCTGCAACAGGAGAATCGAGGGCGAGCTCGGTGCCACTCTCACCTCTCCTGTCTGGTGGTGGCGCCGAGCTCTTGGCCACTGAGGCCGACGACTCAGCAAACAAATGCCTAGCAGCCTCTTCCTCCGCGTCGAGAGGATCGAGGGCGAGCACGGTGCCACTCTCACCTCTCGCGTCAGGTGGTGGCGCCGAGCTCTTGGCTACTGAGGCCTGTGGCTCAGAGATACGAGTCTCTTCAGTGCAAGTCTGACGGGACTTGCCGCTCGCCGCAGCGGAGTTAGGTATCTCATCGCAGCCAAGGACGGGGGCAACAAGACTGACAGGCGCAGCAGGCCTGGCACTGCTGCAGACAGCAGCAGCATCCAGGTGCGCACTGACAACAGAATTGACGCACTGCATGATATGACCAGTGCGGACTCGAACTCCGATCTTGCTGCACTGGGGGTGGCGGCCTTTGTTGCGCAGTTGATTCCAGCCCGAACGCCTGGACCTCGAGGGGCCTAAACATCGCTCCCCAAGGCCACGAACACTAGCACCAGAGGAGTTACAAAAACATTTGGTGCATGCGAACAGCACCGACGAGTCGTCACAATCAAAGGCAATGGCACTGTGATTGAGCGCATCCAACCTGGAAGCGCGAAGCTTGCTGAAATTGGAACAGCGGCTGGGATCAGGGCAAGTGGCCGACCGCTTCCCCTTGAGACAGACCTCACAACGCCAAGGCCCCGCCCAGGGGCGCCACCTGCGCCTGGGGCCAGGAGGGGCAGGAGGGGCCTTCAACAGCTCAACGTTGGACAGGTCCAGGGGTTCCCAGAGAGGAGCCAGCCTGGCAGCTTGCCTGAGCGTGCAGCGGGCGGCGCGAACCGTTCTGTCGATGGAGACTAAAGCATCCCCATCACGCGGATGCAGATTGACAGCATGCTTCGCGCCGACGTCCGCATGGCGATTTCCCATCCGCCTCCACCTCCCCCGACTATCAATGCCGACCTCGTCGACATCCTTGCGAGCAGCAACTTTCTCACGCGGAAGGAGGGAGGAGGAGGGGGAGGAGTAGCACTGGAGAAAGGCACCAGCGTACACACGTTTGCCAGACAAATGAGATGAGCGAGGCTCATTGGCTAACTTCACCACATGGGGGCAGTCTGAAAAAGCCTGGGAGCGACCAGGAAGGCTTAACACGCGGGCCCATCGCAACTGAGAAGCTCAAGATCGACAATTCATAACGACAAACCGCACTGGCAAACAGGACATCCGCCAACGAACAGGACACGCATTTCCCAGCAACCGGGACACGCATTGGTGAACCATGCCATGAACAACAATCAAAGGTCCGCGGCGGTCTCTGAAGGCCTCTTGAGGCACAACAAAAAGACACATAAACAAACACGTCGGACGTCGGTTGCGGCCACAAGAGGAATGCCGAACGCAACGACGACGACAACGCCACCGACGTTGCCGGCCAACAAGGACGGCCGAAAGCGAGGACGACGACGACGGCGACGCCGAAAACGGCGACACTCGTCGCTACCCCTTGCTGTAATTAGGGTGGCCCTTCAAGACGCGGCGACGACGACGACGACGCCATCACCCCCACCGCTGCGCGAGCTGCCGAGGGCCGCCCGCGCGGCCGCCCACGGCCCAGAGGCCACGTCGGCAAACCTGGACGCGGCAGCGCTGGTCGGGCACGGAAGCAGAGGGAGGAAGCAGACGGCCGCGGTGGGGAGGCAGCAGGGGGGGAGCCTGCCCACACAGCCCAGGCATCAGACGCCGTGCTTCTTCACCGCGTGGCTCCACAGAGATCGGGACCTCTTCCCGGGGGCCAGCTCCTCATCCTGCAGCCGTCCTCCGGCGGCCCCAGGGCCTGGCGAGGGCCCCCCCGGGGCCGAGCACTGCCCCAAAGAGCACGCCGCCGTGAGCTGCCCACGACGAGAGGATGTCAGGGGCCGCCGAGGGCGGCTGACAGCGGGGGGGCCTGCGCGCCCAGCAGCGAGGGCGGCGCCTCGCCGGACTCCGCGGCAGTCGCCTCGTCGGCCAGGCCCCACCCCCGACACCCCAGGATGAGGGAGGAGGGGAGGGATCATGAAGCATCAGCGGGGAGGAGGAGCAGGGGGGGAGGAGGAGGAGGGAGCAGTAGGCGAGAGGACGAGGAGGGCGATGGGGAGGAGTACGGGCACAACTGGTGACGTCATCGTGCTCGCATGCGCCAAAGGGCGGCCCTCGGCCTCTGAGAGAGGTCGCCGCCGGGGCTAGGAAGCCCCCAACGAACAGAATGAGTCGAGCGAGCTCCGTCTCCGGCTCGGCTCTGGCCCCTGCGCTCGACAGCGCGGGCTCATCGGGCCTCGGCCGCAGCACGTTCCGGGAGGCCCGAAGAGCGCCAGCTCCCGGGAGGAGGAGGAGGAGGAGGAGGAGGAGGAGGAGGAGGAGCAGGAGGAGGAGGAGGAGGAGGAGGAGCAGGAGGAGGCAGGAGCAGGAGAGGAGGAGGGTGGAGGAGGAGGGTGGAGGAGGAGGAGAGGAGGAGGAGGAGGAGGAGGTGGAGGAGAGGAGGAGAGCAGAGGAGGGAGGAGGAGGAGGAGGAGGAGGGAGGAGGAGGAGGAGGAGGAGGAGGAGGAGACGCGCGGCACCGTCTCTTCCAAACGAGGGCCCAACACCACAGGATGCCGCACCGGGAGCCGTCGGACCTGGGCCCGCCCACGGCGGCGGGGCAGGAGCGGGCCGCCGCTCGAGCCCCACTTCGGCAGAGCCAGCCGGGCCCTCGAAGCCTCCGAGAGAGCCCGTCGACGCGCAGGCCTCCTAAAGGGGGCGTGGCCCCCGCGCAGAGTCCAGGCCAGCCGTCGATCACGAGCACACGAGAGGGCCCTCCGACGCGAGACACGAGCACACGATTGGAGGCCTGGAAATGGGCACCAACACCAAGACAGGGGGCTGCCTCCACAGGGGAGAGATGATCCTAGATTTCGGTGCTGGTGGTAATATTTCAGTCACCTTGGAAGCCAGAATATTACCACCATCACCGAGATCGGGATCTTCCTCCCTCGGTGGAGGATCACCGCCGATGTTGGTGTTGGTGTCAACCTCTAGGCCTGCGACACGAGAGGGCACTCCGACGCGAGCACACGCGAGGGCACTCCGACGCGAGAGGGCGCTCCGACCCCGGTGAGGCCTCGCGTCTGCCCCGTGGGCCCCGCACGAGGAGCACCGGGCCGGGGGGCCCGCCGGGAGCCCGCCGGGAGCGTGCGGCGCCCCCGCTTCCGGCGGGACGCACCGGCAGCGCGCAGGCCGGACAGAGGCCGCAGCCCGCTGGGCCGCCTGAGGGGCAGCCTCCGCGTGCGCCCCTCCATCCCTCCGAGCTCCGTCCCAGGTCCGCCCCCCCCCCCCCCACCCCGCCACAGGAAGGAGGAAGGGGGAAGCGAGGGTCGTGGGTCCCAGGTGGTACCGCACCAGAGCGACCCGCAGCATCGAGCATCGAGGGGGGTGAGGAGGAGGGAGAAGTCGAAGAGGAGGAGGAAGAAGAGGAGGAGGAGGAGGAGGAGCAGGAGCAGGAGCAGGAGGAGGAGGAGGAGCAGAAGGAGGAGGAGGAGGAGGAGGAGGAGGAAGAGGAGGAAGGGGAAGGGGAGGAAGATGAGCAGGGGAGGCGGGGGAGGAAAAGAGGGAGAGGCGGGGGCACAAGGGCAGACAAGAGAGGAGGGCTCCAGAAGGGGATGTTTCCCGCATGGATAAGTAGGGAGCATCGGAAGAGGATAAGGGGGGGGGCCCGCCCCATTTTCTTCTCATCCTCGCCTCATGAAATCGTGCACAGATGAAGACCTTCTCAAACATCGTCGATCGTGGAACCTAGTGTGAGGGAGGAAACTTGCCGTCCTGTACAAGCTCGAAAAAGACCAACCGAAATTCGGTGTAGTCTCACCCACTGTGAAGCAACCGTGAATCGCATCGGTTTCGATGTCCTCACCACGGCCCTGAGGTCGAATAGATTGATTGTCCACCAGAAGAAAGCGCTTCGCTGTTTAGCCTGCCAAGGGATTTAGCCTCTGGCCCGTGAATGAGCAACAACGATACTCCAGATGTTTGCGCTCTCCGTCAGGCGCTAGGCGATGCGCGAGACTCTTTTTACTAGACTTCGGTGCTGCCCCGCCGCGATTGACTATCGACCCTGCCCACATTATTACCGCATCTCTTGCTGACTTGCTGACCCATCATCAGTGAGACACTTTGCGTCGATATCACGTAGATTGCGCCACCCTGAAGACGCTGTTTCCCCCTGCAGCCGACAGCGACGAAGGACACAATGGATCA